>JANHGL010005485.1:0-42101 GCA_024611195.1 Ceyx melanurus | reverse complement strand
GTGGCGGAGCGAGACGAGTGGGCGGTGGAGGTGGTTTTGGCGGGGGTGTGTGGGGGAGGTTGTTTGGGGTGGGGGGGGGTGGGTGATTAAAGACAATTTTTACAATTTCTTACAGTATTCACTTAGATATATTTTAAATGCAGTCCTTAGAGAGCCTATTTAGGCACATAAGTGCTTTCAGAAGAGGAGAGAAAGTGTATCACTGTAAGGAATAGAATTATCCCCCATTTTTCTCACCATGAAAGGCAGCAGAGCTGGTGCAGTCCTGCAGAGAGGGGAGACATAGGAGGAAACCTGACAGTGAGAGTACTGCCTGCAAATGCTAGGAGACCTGCATGGATGAGCAGGGAGCTAATGAATAAACTTAAGTGGGAAGCATTAGGAAGAGCGTGGCCACTAAGATGATTAAGGACCTGGAGCACCTACCATATGAGGAAAGACTGAGAGACCTGGGCCTGTTTAGCTTGGAGAAGATGAGGCTGAGGGGCAATCTTATCAATGCTTATAAATATCTAAAGTGTTGATGTCAGGAAGATGGGGCCAGGCTCTTCTCAGTGGTGTCCAGTGACAGGACTAGGGGCATTGTCATAAACTGGAAAATAGGAGGATTGACCTCAACATGAGGAAATAGTTCTTCACTGTGTGGGTAGCAGAGCACTGGAACAGGCTACCCAGAGAAGTGGTGGAACCTCCATCTCTGGACACTTTCAAAAGCCACTTGGATCTGTTCCTGTGTGATCCACTATGGGCAATCCTTCTCTGACAGGGGGGCTGGACTAGATGATCTAAAGAAGTCCCTTCCAAGCCCTGCCATTCTGTGATTTTGTGAAATGCCATATGTTTCAGTTTATGTTTCAAAGACCAGTGTGGAAGAATGAAGACTTTTTCATTCCAAAGCCCTGCACACATCTCAGGTGAGGTGTGAGGATCAACCTTTCCAGTGATGTCTGATGTTAGCTGGGGGAGTGGCCCAGGCTTGATGCTTTGCTCAGAGGTGCAATGGCAGGGTCAGAAGCTCTGAAGGTGAGGCTGAGGGCTGGGGCATGATCACCAGGTGGTTCACTCTTGGGAGGGGAAGGAAAAGGCAGAACAACTTCAGAACAGCAGCAACGACTTTGTGCATTACACAATTATCCCAAACTCTGCAATGCAAACCTTTGTGCTTGCATTGTGCGGGTCAAAGAGGGCTCAGTCCATAACTGCCCATTCAGCAAAACTGCTCTTTATATTCTGCCTACAAACATCTGCTAAAGCGTTCCCAACACCCAGCCAGCCATGCTCTCAGCTAACTTAAAAGCATCCTAAATGCCTGCATAGGCACCTCTGAATTCCCCTTACTTCTCTTGAGGTCAGAGCTTAAAAAGTAACTATTTATATAGTTATATAGCTGTATGTGTTTTTCTTAGAATACCTAGACAAGGTCTGCATGGTGATGGATCCACAGCAGCTGGAGCATCGCTGGCTGTATCTGTTCTATCTGAGATGGATTCATGATCAGAATATGACTTCTCCAGAAAAACTGATGATGAGAAATCATATTTGCCATTCCTAGGCACTTGAACAACTCACCATAAGGGTATTCAGTTACCTTCTCCATGTGTTTTACTTCCAGCTGAGGGAAGAAGGAAATGCTACAGCCACCTTCTGACATGTGTGTGCCATTTTCTCCTGTTTTGTGAAAGCAAGTTGACCTCAGCTGCTTGCTGCAATAAATCTTCTCCCATTTTCCCTTTCTTTCATTCTTTCTGTTCTAAGTTATTTGTACATGAGACTTAAATATGTTATACTCGTTTCTTTAGGAACCCTGACACATTGTTAAATGACCATGAATCTATTTTAGTTGCACCTTAATTTATTAACTCTCCTGCCTGCCTCCGGTGTGGGTGCCTCTGTTGTAGGATCATAGGAGGTTTAGGTTGATTATCCTCCTATTTCATATGCAAAGCCATTATTTCACTATGCTCCATGCTATCATAATAAAGCAAAAAGCTCTCTTTTTTTTTTTCATTTCCAGTTCACATTGGGAGACTACACACCTTATTAGTTTCTTCTAAATTCCTATATTCTGTTTGTTGCGTAGCACAGTCAGGGAATACAGATATATTCTGCCTCTAAGAGCTGCTTTGCAGAATTTAGGATGAAGATAATCCTGTTTTTATGAGTTGAACTAGTGAATCTTGACTCCTGATAGCTCTTTTCCCTATCACTGCCAGCATGCTGCCTACATCTTTAGAGGCACATAATTGCCAATCTGCACATTGAGAAACTCCTGTCCACCACGGGGTATCAGTATCAATCTCCAGCTGCCACTTAACCTCAACAGAACTTCTAATCCCACAGGGGATTTTGGTTTCTCTTGGTCAACAAAACAGAGAAGAAAGCACCAGCAGTGCTGGTCATACACAGCCCATCAGCCAGGACTAGTTCCATGCAGTTCCAAAGCTGGTCCCACTCCATCACCCAAGGGTTTCATGCTTAGTAAAGGGGCAGTTGCACTTTTTCTCCGCCTTTTGAAGGCTCCATTTGCACGCTGCTTTTCTTTGCCTCAAATGCAGTTTCATTCAAGCTGCTCTTAAGCCTTTGGCACACACAACAGTTTGCAGCTCCAGTGCAGCTCTACAGAACTTAATAAATCGGCCGCGAGAGGCTGATCAGTATTTGGCAGCCCCATGCCACCCAGAGGTAGGTCATCTCAGCTACACCCAGATCAGAGCACAAGAAAATACACCACACTACTCCCTGGGCTGGCTGCAAAGCAGAGTCTCTTCTGCGTGGCAGAGCAACTATTGATTTTTCTCGCTGTTCTCAGGGGACCTCACAAGAAGAAAATGATTTTCTTTTAAGTTTGAATGGAGGAGTCTGCCTTGCTAAAGGGCTTATCTTCACATACAAGTTTAACCAATTCAGTTTGAGTTGTATAATTAAAGTTGTGCAACCCCACATAGTGTGGAAAATCCTATAAAGATGCTTTATATGGAGATAGCTGTATGAATTTAAAACACTCTCGTATCAGTATAAATGCAACCCCTTGAGAGCCTCTACAAATATAGTTACTGTCCAAAGGCATTCATCAAGGAATTTTATAACTCTTCAGTGATCTCTGTCACTGCAGAGTATTGAATAGGGTCTAGGTCAAGCCTTCCAAAAACAGGGAACAGAAAAATCTTTAAAATATCAAGAGGTAAAAAAAACTTAAAATTTTTTAAAATCTGTATTTGATATATTTATATTTCATGGTGAGTGCTAATTTACGTGCCACACAGTTATTTCCCCTTCGATTTCTAGCTCCAGCTCAAACAGGCTTTAGTATTTTCATTACAATTCAGTATGTTTATTTAGCATTAGAGTTGGCTCAACTATTCATTACTAATTTAACCTACTTATTTATTTTTATTTATTTATGGTAAGTGAATCTTCACTAAATAAATCTTAGTTCTCCTCCCACAATGTTCAGACTCTTAACAGCATTCCTTTGAGAGTTTGGGAGGATGATTATTCAGACCCATGGTCTATTCACATGTATCAATTCCCCATTTATTCTTTGTGGAGCACGCCTGAATGCCTGAGTGTTTGCAACGACTCCTAGGAGCTCCTGCAAACACATTTCTGGGGAAAAAATCTAATACTATTTCCCAGTCAGCTGTGCTAAAAACCCAATAATTAAAAAGAAAATGGAAAAAAAAAAATTAGAGAGGGGGAGAAAATGCAGTCCTCCCTCTCACACCCTATCTAAGCACTCAGACGAGCAGTGTCGTGCAAAGTCATGTATTTTCCAGTGACAGACAATGAGCAGCTCCCATCCACAGCTAATTCACACTTTCCTGATGTAGATCTCCATTTGCATACACAGGCTCGTTCTGTCCTTGTTTCCTTCGAACACGGAAAGAGCAGAATGTTTTACTGAGATGTTAAATACCCCAGACACAATTCTGGCGATTGCCTCCCAATACTTACTAGCAAGGACATAAATAACTGAACCTCAGTCATCATTACTGAAGGCAAACAAATCCCGGAGGACATCAAATGCCCCAGCAGCCTCGTTCCAGGAGCTGGCTCTGGTCCATACAACACACTGTGTACAGACCAGCACCCACCTGAAAACACACACTGCTAGATGGATGCTGGCAGACACCACTCTGAGGTGTGAAACAGCATCCAGGTACAAGCTGACATTCATTCCTCTAACAAATAGTCACCCTGTGACTAACAAGTCAAACTTGTTCTACATGAGGTTGGGACTCTTCTTATTTCTGTGGCACATACCTTGGTCTTGAGGCCCTTACAGAGCATCAATTCTGCTGACCCCAAGGGCTCCCTGCTAACCCTCACACATCCCAGCTTGTGAAGTACATACCCCGGAGCATCACAGGGAAGCTCTCAAGCTTTCATTTCTGGGGAAAGGCAAGTCCCGTGGTGATCCTGGTGCTTTGCTGCAGGGATGGCAGTGCTGAACACACAGGTCAGTGCAAGGAAGATCAAGCCATGCTGCCCACAGCAGCCTTTACTGCTTTGCTTCCTCTCAAACCAGCAATTCAAATTTCTCAGCACAAGTAGAGATTTTTCACTTTTAATTTACATCTTTCAGCACTAGCTAAATATTCCATTTTCTCCTCTGTTATAAGCAATAACAGCCAAAGAGATCACACTTATTATCAGCATCTGACACCAACAGTAGAAATCCAACTCATCTTTTCATTCCTGCCTTAGCAGGAGGGGAAGGCTGTTGAGACATGGCTTTAGGCAGTAGGGCTCTCTCAGCTCTAGGCATATTCTTTTGAGAGTTTCTCATTCCCTGGAGACATCCTTAAATTCCCCCTCACTGATTCAGTCCTTGACCTTTCAGTGAACTAACTTCCAGATATAAACTTGAATATGCTTAACACAATAACAAGAACTTTTCTCAGCTGCTAACACCACAAAATCTTTCCTAGTTATTTGCCCCTAGCTCTTTTAGTTCATATTGCTTTAGCTGACCTCAAAAAGCCAAGAGTTTTACCTGATCATCTTCCACCTGATATCACTCCCTTTTCAGTACTACAAATGCTGCCTCTTGATAACACATGGGAGTGTGTGTGTGTGCATCAATTTTCAATTTAAAACCAGTAAGTGTCCCTTTTGCTTTCAGGTTGCTAGCTCATTCATCTTATGCTGTAATGATAATATTAATCTGATGGATAATCCTGTGCAACTCAGGCTGTCATCACCCATGCAACAGCACACTGGTGCTGGAAAATGCTTCTGTTTGTCCCCAGCAGGCAGCAGTTTTCTGCAGGCTCTGACTCTGAGCACGGCAGAACCCTCCACATCAGCTCCTCTCCACAGGAACCCAGAATTCTGCTGACATCTACCCCACCAGCATGCTTGGTCACCCACACAGCAGGAGAGGTCAAGCCAGCAGCTTGTGCTCCTCTGGAAGTCGATTGTCACAGGTTAATTCAAGCTCTTCCACAGATAATATCAGAATGATTTGTTCCAGGTTCCAGTCCTAACCCAGTCTTTCACTGCATATTCCATTAGCCCTGTCAAAATTTCCAGCTAGACTCTTCAGCCTCAGCCACTCATCATTTCTGCTGCAGCTCCACACACCTTCCATGTCCAGTTAAAAACTGTCCTGTCTGAGATGTGTCACATTAAGATGGCATTCCCAAAACCTCTTCAGCACACTGACCAAGACCGTGCTCTGTTTTACCTGAACACTATTCAGACATGCAAAATGCATCAGGGCTGTCACCCCAGGAAACATTACCTCTGGCCACTGTCCTTTCAAGGGCTGCCCATCACATACAAATGCAAAGAGAAATATTGTTGAACCTCTTCCAAACTCCCAGCTTTGTTGGAGCCTTTGGCAACTCCATTCCTCCATTCAGATGGATCTCCTCCTTTACAGCCCCACACACTTGTTCAATATTTCCTTGTGGCCTGATGTATTTGGAAGACTCCTACATTCATCCCCCAGCCCCCCCCATACGAGGCTCTAATACCCCCCCATATCTGAGACAGCCCTGTGCTGCACATAGCAGTGCTGTGCCAAATCCCACAGGAGGGCTCCACAGCAGCTCAGAACAACCTCCCTGCTGAGGACTCCCCTTGTTTTTTGGAGAAGCCACTTACCATCCCACAGCATCTCTGCCTACTTCAGTGGGGCATGCAGCAGGATTGCTCTGCTCTCCCAGAGAGGGGCTGTGCTGCCAGTCCTGCCTCCGTTTGCTGCTCTGTGCTGAGGCTCTGACTCCTGCTGGGCCTGAAGGGAGCACTCTGCAAACTCTGTGGACAAGAGGAAGAGTGTTGAATGGGATTTGGGAAGTGGAGCAGTTCTGGAATACAGGATCCATCCCATAGTTCCTATGGAGAAGCCTCAGGATACCACCACACTCCAAGATTTCACTGGGACACTAGATGCTTTCTCTTTTCTCCCCATCCATGATCCTTATTAGTTTCCCAGACTGCAGTAAGAGCTCTTAAATCCTGTTTGTCACCTAGTATGTGGGAAAAACATGTCCTGTATAATTTTCCTCCCTTTAAAAATAGCAACCATTCAGCTACCCCCTCTAAGACACATGTCCCAGAGATGGCCACCCTGCACCTTCCCATCACAGGAGGTCCTGCAGGGTGGCAGGCAGACACATCTCAGTCATCTCTAGGAGCTTACTGTATTTATGTTCTGTTGGGCCATGGAGAAAACAATAGAATTTGAAACAGTCACAATTCAAAATTGTAAAATCAAACCAGACTTGTTTCCATTAAAAAAAAGAAAGAAATCCCGACAAAACAAAACAAATTTTCCCATTTCCTTTTCTCCAAAATAATGGGAAAGAAGGCTTGTCGTGCTTCCAGAAGGCACAACTCAACAAGTGACTGACAGTTTTCATCTACAGTAAAAACTCAATGGTCTGTGGCAGATACCTTCACTCACTCTCTTGCCAGACTGCATGTTTTTGCTTGGGGGCTGTAGAGCAAAGGGAGAGCTGTGAGTCACCTCCAGAAGACTTTCAAGAAACAGTTGATAATCTTGAACTGAGAGTCATGGTGTGAGGTCAGCCCTCCCCTTCTGACTAGAGTGTGTCTGAAAAGCTGTGACTCATGGCAAAATCAAGATGTTTCAGTCTGCAGCTTTCTTTTCTGTAGGAAATGATTCAGTGCAAGACTCCCATTCCTTTCTAGATGCTTTTTTAAAAGTATCTCTTTTAACACTGGCTTTAATGTAATGTTTCTGATCCTCTTCACCCCACAAAGGGTTTCAGATCACAGATGTTCAGGGTTAAGCACCAAGCAAAGCAATCCTGGTCACTAAAGGCCAGTGTGAGAACGTGCATTGCCAGAGAACAACTGTTCAGAAAAGTCC
The DNA here is from genome assembly GCA_024611195.1 of Ceyx melanurus. Taxonomy (NCBI): domain Eukaryota; kingdom Metazoa; phylum Chordata; class Aves; order Coraciiformes; family Alcedinidae; genus Ceyx; species Ceyx melanurus. The sequence continues at coordinate 34,759 of JANHGL010005485.1, read as the reverse complement.
TTGTGGCTTTCAAAAGCCACTCAGCATTTCCCTGCTTCAGTGTTCCTTCCTACCCATGGTGTCCAGGGATGGGCACTGGGGATTTAGAGAAGGGAAAGGCTAAGAGTGCTTTTTTCATTTCTGTCAAGTATCCACAGAACTTCAGTGGCACTGTGCATGTTTTGTGTGACCTTTTCATCACTGCCACAGCTAAAAAAAACCCCTTAATTAAAGTGAAATAAACCAAACATCTCTATGCTGCCTGACTATCCAACACAACTACCCAAAGGTCTCTCCCTTAAGGATGCCACATCAAGTGGGGCAATATTCTGGTCTGACAACCAGCTGTAGTGAAATCTTTATGTTGTGTCCTGCACCACCCATGTAGTGCTCCCTTCTCCAAAAGCACAAGAAGCCTCTGACAAATTCTTGCTATCCTTGATTCCCTGGCAGAACACTGCCTTGAACCTTCTGTGACAATGAACAGACCTATGTCTGCTAGGAAGTTAAACATGCAGGCTTCATATCTTCAAAAGACACACGGTTCTTCTAAGGTTAATGAAGGACCCCAAGATGAGCAAATTTACCAGGAAAAACATGATACTTCTTGGCAGTAACTTTTTCCTTGAGCAAAAAGGGGGAAAAGGAAACAAAAAATATTGTCTTGTTCTAACTTCAGATTGTATTTGCCAGATGTAACTTTGGTATGAAGTTGGAGCCAGCTTTATTGAAACTAAAGGACACGTGCATGTTTGCATCCTCGGAAGAGGGTGGTAAAACTCTAGGGCAAATCTGCACTGTCCCCAGCCTCAGGACTCCTGACTACCAAAGTCTCACTTTGATTTTCCAGTTCCAACTCTAACTTGGGAACCAAAGCTTCCCTCAACCATATGCAGCAGGCAGGTCACAGATGGGCCTTTGTTTGCAGCCAGGGATGCCAGAGGGACTCTCAAAAGGCCCCAAGTCTTGAATAATGCAGAAAGGGAGAGATGCCTTCAACAAAAATAGTTTCTGACTAAGTCTTGTCATGGAGCCTGGGGCACAAACCTGCCAGCCCTCATCTGTGTCTGAGTCTCCTTGCAGCATCTCCAGTGCCCCGGTCACTTCCCTTGGGCTTGATCTGGAAAAACACCCAGTGCAAACCAGGAGCCTCTGCTGTCTCTCCCCCTACCTCTACATCCCCCACCCCATGATAACAAAGAACCTTTTATTTGCTAGTGAAAAGTGGGAATCAGGTTTAAACTTTAACCAAGTGAATTTTCTCTATTTTATGTAAAGAACCTAGTTCTGGTGAAACAGAATCTCTGTCGTACTTCTCATTTTGAGACCCAACAACTGCACGAGAGACGTGCACAGGAATGAGTGCAATTATCCCTTCATTTCCCAGGACAGCTGTAACCCCAGTGCTATGAGCTGCAACCCCCAGCAGAGGAGAGCAGCATGTATCCCCCTCATGACAGCAATAGGAGCAGGTAGTTATAATCACTGTATTGGCACTAGGGTAGGTTGGGGTTTGGTATTGTTAAGTCAAAATCCTGTTTGATTTGTTCTGACCTGAAGGCATTCCCAAGCATCTTCTTCACTCAAGCTCAGAGGGATTTATTTCACTTTTCAGATGCCATCACTTTTGTTTCTTCTCACTAAATAATTTGTTTCCAAATCGATTGCAAGCCCAGCCTGGGAACTGCTTTGAAGGACAACTGTAATGAACTGCTTACAGACTGCCACATCACTGAGTCACATTAGGGATCTGGATTCTTATGTTTTAAAGGCTCATGACTTTTCTCTCCATTTATTATATATCCTTACACACGTCTCCCTTTAAAGGAAAACAAAATCTCACAGTAACTTTTTTCATGTGTATAACACTGTCATCTCTATCAACAAGAATGACTTTCTTACATCTATTTTTCCTTCAAGCTTCTCCTAGCTCATCAGGCATGCTAGTGATAACTCTAAACACACCACCAGTCTTTACACTTCATTCAAAGTGGTCACTCTGGCCAAATGACTGAGATGGGTTTTGAAAGAGATAATGGTTTGTGATTAAATGAAATGTTCACATACAATATCTGGCTTCAATTCCTGACTGTGTCTGGCTGCTGAACAGACCGATACTTTCAAAGCCCTTGTGGAAGCTGCTTTCCTTTCTGCAGAAGTAATAGACACTGGCGCTGTCAATACAGAGCCTGTGGCAAGAAACTTGTATGACAATTCAAATAATCCTGAATGGACAGCTTTGGAGGAACAACCAGGATTTGGGCTTTAAACAGCTTTAAACTGCTGCTGCTCCCCTGCAAGTCTTTTCGTCAGGACAAAGGCTGCCTCTTCATTGGCTTGGTAGTCACGGGGAAAATTCATTTTGATGTTTACAAAAATGCCTAAGACACGGGTGTTGCAGCAAAGGAGGTCTGGGCATCCCAGCTACCAGGGAAATTTAATAGGCAAGGACAATTCTGATTAGCATCATGACTAAAATGCTGACCACTGCCCTCTCCTTTCTATCTGTTACCTATACTGTCACCTCAAAGCAGCACTGAGAGGACCATGCTTTACTGCACAGGATCTACTCTACTAGAAGATCTCCCACTTCTTGCAGTGTAGAAAGTTAATCCCTGTTTTTCATTTCTACCTTTTTTATTCTCAGTGTCTGTGGCTCATCCTTCTTACTGTTGTACCACTGTTAAAATGCATTTGGTCAGACCCACAGCTCCTTCAGGGAGCTTGTGTGACCCTGGCAAGGCCTGGCTGGTGCATCTGTACTGCCTTACTAAATAGCCAATTCAAGAAAGCAGAGTCCTGACACTGTACTCAGAAGCTCCTGCTGACAGATACTCACAGGGGTTCAGACCTCCCTCCCTGAAAGACCATCACAAGCCACTGTGTCCTCACGCTGGAAAGCCTCCAGTGGAGGGCAAAGAGCTGATGGGAAAGAGCAAAATCCATTCTTGGGAAATTCTTGGGCTTCAAAATTTGTCTGTAACTTGAAAGAAAAAAGACACTGATGAAATGTAGGTCAAGAAGATGAAAATGTTTTGACAAGGTCAGATGTGTTTTGGGAAAATTTAATCCATTCCTTTTGACTTTTCTATGACAGATGAACTCTAAACCACTAAGATTATTACAGTCTGAAGCTCACCAACCCATCCCTGCTCTGTATGTGGGACTCAGCTACAGCCCTTCCCCAAAACCTCCAGCCAAATGATGGAAACACCTCACTGGCTGGGATTGAGGGGCATTCCCCAGCTCTTCGCAGCTCTACAGAAGGTATATGTTTGGTTACATGATGGAAAAGTCTTGTTAACAGCTCTCAGATACACAGGATGGGCAGCCTAGTCTACCTCAGCAAAAACTAAACTGCCACATACTTCATCTGGCTCCTGTGCTCTGCAGCAGGTAACATAATAAGCAAAAATTAACCCAAGAAAGTCTTTGGTCTTATGTTTCATAGGCTGGATTAGATGAGTAGAGTGGTGGCACTTCCAGGACCATGCAAGCTTTGGCTTTCCACCGGGGAACCCCAACACAATCACAAAAAACAGGATGGTGGTATTTCACTGGAGTTCCTGGCTCACTTCATGTAGTTTAACACAGGGCAGAAATGTCACACGCACACCCCCACACCCCAAAAAAGAGACATTTACAACATTTCAGGTGCTATCTATCCTCCAGCTGCCTCAGACAATGACACAGACATGAAGCTCTTGAAGTGCCAGAGACACACAGCACTATAAGGTAATGTAGGGTGACATTTTGCAGGAGAGGAAGGCAGTGTTTGATAAACACTGTCTCTGGCAGACAATCCAATCACAACTGAGGTTTAGAGGTTTGTTTGAAATGAGACTGAGAGCCACAGCATAAGGAATACACAGCCTCTGAGTAATAGCACTTTGCAAGATGATAAGAGGAAAAATTGCTTTATTAACAAATAAAGAAACCACAGGCCCAGCCAGATGTTATTTAGGAGACTTGATCTGACAATTGATATATTGATACCTATTTATTGCCAAAGCAGGAGAACTCAATGAGATGTATCTCTCTTGCATGCAAAATAAATCAAATGATTCCTGCAGTGACATCAGGAATACTGCTTTGCATACAAGTGGCAAAGGCAGAGAGCTCAGGAAAGATGTGAGAGAAGCAGCAGATCATACTGCCCAGCAAGAACAAACATTAAAACAATGCAGATGTCTGCTGGGGGTGAAGGATGGCCAGTAAGTGAGGCAGCTGAGAGGACTCTTCTGGCATTACAGAACAACACAGTGTCACAGAGATGTGAAGGACAAGTGAATAATGTGATAATGTAAAAAGGAAACCCATGTCCTTAGGTCGATGATATGCTTATCTGTGTGGGTTGACCTCAATGAATAATGCTAATGAGCCAGCGCCATTGCAGTGTTAATTAATTTGGAAGCGAATAATAAACTAAAATAATCAGATCATAAATCTGACAGTTTAACACAGTCAGATGGTGAAAACAAGTTTAAGCAAGAGAACTTCAGATTTTCTGCAACAGAGATTTTCTCAGTAAGGGTGAGAGAGCTCTGGAAGGGGCTGCCCAGGGAGGTTGTGGAGTCTCCTGCTCTGGAGACACTTAAGACCCACCTGGATCTGTTCCTGGGTGACTTGGTCTAGGTGACCCTGCTCTGGCAGGGGGGTTGGACTAGCTGATCTTCTAGGTCCCTTCCAACCCCTATCTATGAATCAATGCCACAAAAATATCAGATTAAATGTTTTGTCAACTGAGAGGCAGAAATGTACTGTTTCAGGAGATCACCATGTGTTGCCTGGTGATGATAGTCTGAGAGACCTTCAGGCCAGAGTTAAAAACTGATCAGAGGTACTGATTCCTCAAACCACCACCACCAGCCCAAAAAACAACCCAACCCCCTTTGCCCAGCACCTCAGTTTTAAGAAAATGCATTAAGCAACCCAAAAACTTGCAGTGATGCCCTAGACTCAGCTAATGTAAATAATTGGGCCTCCACTGACTGCAGTTAGGCTCTGTCTCTCTGTTGAGAAAACAAGCTGCATACTGCTTATCTGCCATTAGACATATGGCAAGAGAAGACAGGAGGAGAACTTGTCCAGACTGCAGAGTGCATCACAAACATCTTGTGTAATGAGAACAAACTGGGGTGCCAAGGATGTGAAGACAATAAGAATCAACACAGCAGTGCTTGTGCAAAACCAGAACCCAAAGCACTACCAAGCAGAGGGGCTGCTCAGAGCTAGCAATTTCTCCCAGGCATCCTGAGGCTCATAAAAGCAAAGTAAGGATGGCCTGGGAAAGAGCTATCATTAAAAGATAAGGAATGTGAGAAATGCATCTTTTTTCTGTCAAAACAAATCAACTGGATGCTCAGCTCTAAGCTAAAGCCTGTTCAGCCCGTGTGCTGTGCTGCACTGCCCAGTGTTTTGGCCATATACATGTATTTATGGAATATTACCATGGACCGATGCCTGTGCTCATTTGACAAAAGCTGCAGCCACTAGAAAACATCATTAGAAGAGCATCATACACAGATTTTCTGACACCCTGCCTGCCAGAACATTTCCACATTACAGATGTCCCCTTTTCAATTTGCAGAGAAAACAGTTCAACAAAATATAGCAGAGAGGAAAAAAAAGAGTAAAGCTCATTGCTTACTCCTTTCACTGCAAGGGGAAGCCAGTGGGGAACTCCTGCAGCAAGTTCTCATCTGACTATGATTTACATTTAAATTTTCTATTAAAGAATAGTAGTATCCAGTCCTTCAAACCTGCATTTATAAATATTCTCTACCTTTCTCTTTCCAGCAACTGGAAAAGGAGCTTGAAAGATACTTTTCTGCTTACAACATCCATCACTGCAGCCACAAAAAAAACCCCAAACCCACAGATGAATATTTGTCTGGAGCAAGAAGTACTCCAGATTCCAATCTGGTATCTTAGTAATATTCAAGACGTGGTCTATCATGGCTTAAGACTTCTAAGGCACATTATTTTAGTATAACCCTAGAACTATAAAAATGCTGTTTCCTGCAGGACAGAAGGTAGCAAACAACTAGCTCAAAGACAGCCACAGCACACTGTACCCTGTACAGGAGCATGTAGATGCTATCTGGGAGCACCTGTGGAATAACCCCTCATCTTAAGCAATGAGAACCTAATTAATTCCTTATAGAGCAGTGCACAGGGTGAATTTCAGTAGCTCCATGGATTGTTAGTATCAAGTAAGATCCTTGCTCAATGAAAAGTGACAATACCAGCCCTTTAGATTTTGGACTTCAGTGAGACCTTTTACAAAACACTGAGTTGAAAACATGCAGGAAAACAAAAGGTGCAGAAAACACTTCCCAGAATGGCATCTCACTCCTATTCCCCAGCTCAGAAAATTCTTATTTCCACAGAAAGCAGAACACTTCCCAAGGCTGAAATTGCTCGTGGAAGGTTTGGGTGTCTTCATCTCCCCTAGTCCTGTATGTCTGAGCTCAGGGAAGTGCAGCTCCCCCAGTGCATTGCTGCTGCACTATGTAGCCCACCTGGCCCCTAAGCATGTGGTCAGGTTCTGCCCCACACTGAGTTTTATTTACTTGAGCAGCAGCACAGGGCAGAAAGAGCTGGAGGGATGGAGCTGCCTGTCAGGGCCAGGCTGTAGCCCTGCTAAGTGGCTTACAGCAGAGAGAAATGCTGTACCTGCACCTTCTTTCTTTGGAAGACATACTGGGAAGCTGTAGAAACTACTTAGGGCTATGTCTGTAAACCAACCACCAGCTTTGTGAAAGAACAAGAGAAGAACTAGAATGAGAAACTTTTAATAAAAGTAATTTTTATCAAAGCTTTTGGCAAAGCTTTGAATTATTATTCAAAGCATGAAACATAGAAGAAACAAAAGCTATCCTTAGATATTTATCCATCACAGCTAAAGAAAAATAATACATGTTTAGGCCTCTCTTGAAGATATCACATGTACTAAGAAAAACTGAGATTAGAGTTTCCTTGATTTTATTCTTCCTGAAGGATGCCATCAGCACACTTCACACATGAACAGCCCCTGCAGTTCCCACCTTGCTACGTGTGGCAATTGCACCATGTCAGTCCTTCACTTCTCTGATGGGGTGGTACAAATCTAGCTAAGGGCAACTGTGAACACAATTAATAGCAGTATCCACTAGGGAATGGGCTGACACTTTCAAATACTCCATTACATCTTAAAACTCCTGAGTGCTGTGGTGAGAAATGGCCCCGCTCCATCCTCTCCAAGGGCTCCTTCTGATTTTCCCAGACCTGTCATCCCTATTGGATGAAAAACCTCATTGGGGTTTTTTCCCTTCTAAATACAAAGCTTTTATTTAATAATTTTATACTTACATTGTAAGAAACTTCCATGTATTCAGCTAAAAGCTCTGGCCTTCTGTCACTGCAAATGACTAGAGCATAGGGTGTGGTGAAGCAGCCTGTAAAGACCCCATGTGATGGGACACTGTCCCAAGCTAACTCTACCCTCCCTTGGAGTCCTTCAACCTTTCTGACTTTAAGACAGCTGCAGAGTTGTAGGCCAGCAGGTTTGAACCCAGAGGAGAAGAAACAAGTCCCAGAGTCTTTGTCTACCTCTTTTCCCAGCCTAATTTACAGTGAGACATGTTTAATAGTCTTTCTTAGCATACAGTAGTTCAGGGCAAGACTCCCAGTATGAACATAAAAATATCAAGTTCATTATATCCACTGTTCTGATTAAAAATGCAAATAGTTGGTGTGGAAGGAGTATTTTCTCTCCTGACAAAGGCAGGCAGGCTGTGAATAAAACTGCTGTTGACCAAGAGAAGCCTCTAGACAGTTTTCAGACAGCTGCTTTAGACAACTGCAAATCTGGGATTGTGTAGTTCAGGAACCCTTTTTTGAGGCACAACAAAGAAGATTCCTTTGTCAGTATACACGCTGTCGTCGAAGGAGTTGTTGCTTTACTACAGAGCTCTGATAGAACAGGAAGATCAAGAAGCAGCAGCATGGCAGTGCTCTAGAGTCCAAAGAAATGGATCTTCAAAAAGATGCAAGTTCACCTGAATGCTTAAAAAGCAGAGCTTCGGAAATAAAGAACCCTAAAAATAATCTCACTGATCTCACTCTCCTTGCGCATCCACCGAAGACATGGATGTCGCTTCACCTCCTCTCTAAAAGACTCCATTGAAACTTGCACTTCAGTTGTGGAAACAAAAACATACAATCTTGTATTTACTGAAAGAAAAAAATAAAAATAGCAAGGCCTAGTTAAGTGCCAGATGCAGGCACTGCTGTGGCATCTGAGCCTCTGAACCTGGAGCTTCATTTACACAGTAGGAGTAGTGGTGGTGGAAGGAAAGGCTACAGCAGAAACTTATGGAATGCTGCTGCTTGTTACTGGGAGATATTTATCACAGAATCCTATCACAGAATGGTAGGGGTTGGAAGGGACTGCTGGAGATGGAGTCCAACCCCCCTGCCAGTGCAGGATCACCCAGGTCAGACCACACAGAAACAGATCCAGGTGGGTCTGAAAGTCTCTAGAGGAGGAGACTCCAAAGCCTCTCTGGGCAGCCTTCTCCAGGCTCTGGCACCCTCACAGTGAAGTTTTAACTCATGTTAATGTGGAACTAGCTGTTTCACCTTGCTGCCATTACCTAGCACAGGGCACCACTGAAAAGAGCCTGGCCCCTTCTACTTGACACCCAGCCTTCAGATATATGTAAACTTTCATAAGATCCCCTCTCTGTCTTCTCTTCTCCAGGCTAAACAGCCCCAGGGCTCTCAGCCTTTCCTCAGAAATGTTCCAGTCCCTTCAGCATCTTTGTAGCTCTCTGTTGGACTCTTTCTATTCATTCCCTGTCCCTCTTGAACTGGGGAGACCAGAACTGGACATAGTACTACAGATGTGGGCTCCCTAGCCCAGAGCAGATGGGGAGAGCCTCTCTATACCTACTGGCCACAATCTATGCACACCAGGATGCCATTGGCCTTCCTGGCCCCAAGAGCACATTGCTGTTCCATGGATAGCTTATGGGCCACCAGGACACCAAGGTCCCTCTCCATGGAGCTGCTTTCCAGCAGGTCTACCCCTAACCTGTACCAGTACATGGTGTGTTCCTCCCCAGCTGCTGGACTCTACACTTACCCTTGTTGAACTTCCTTAGGTTGCCTTTGCCCAGCTCTTCAGCCTGTCCAGGTCTTTGAAGAGGACAAAATTAGCCCTCCAGAAGTCCAGGGTTGCAATCTTACTTATTGCCTTACTTCTTTCCTGTATGATACTAAACTTGACTATATAACCACCAAGGCTGCCCCCAACCTTCAAGTTTAATCCTAAGAGTTCTTAACTGCTGGAAATGCAGAGTTAGGCAGTGAGTGCACAGAATGCCTGAGGACCAAGGGAAGGTCCTGCTCAGCACCATCACTTCTTTTGGTGAAGACTCTACAGTAAAAGGGTTGCCCAAGACAACATGAAAAAAGCCATATTTGTGTGATGGTCTGCAGATCAAGCTATACTTTTCTTCAATCACACAGCTAATCATTAGAGGATCAGAAAGACCAACATCCCTCCCAATTAAGAATTACTTCACCCGTGCTCCTGGTTTTGTCAGGCATGCAGTGAAAGATGCACCTGGCTTTGGTCCAGAAGTTAGTACAGACTTTCTTTTTAGACATATCACCTGTTTTGGCCTCTCTTCACTCCTGCAAAAAGCATCATGTGCATAATAATGCAGAATATAAATCATGGCTATTCATCCTTGTCTTCTGATTTATGAAGCATGTTGAACAAAAGATCCTCTAATCTGTCACAGGCATACTTCCCTTATTAAGCAGCACTTGTGGCCCTGTGCAGTGTCCCTTTTCCAGAGGCACATTTTCTCTGTCACCTCTGCCACTTAAGGGCAAGACCTCACTGAGCTGAGCCAAGCACATATGCACACACAGTCACTCAGCAGCCATGGGTAGAGAATACCTTAAAATACAGCTTACTGTGAAGCAAGATTGCCACAAAAGCAGTATTTAGCGTGTATACAGTGTGTGGATGCAGAATATGAGAGAGGTCCACCTAGATCCATCAATGAGCTGCTCTGAGACCTTACACTCTACTTGTCCACCTGAAATAAAAAGCCAGAATTACCCCCATGTGCCTCATGAGGCTGCCTGGATGCCCTGAGAATGGAGGATACATAATCACATCCTTTCAGAGATCACATCTGAAATCACAGAAGAGACATAGAATCCAAGTATTCCCCACTAACGTTTTGCCATAAAGAGGAATAAAGCTGCAGCCCTGCAGTGAGCAATCCACATTCCTCCTCTGATTAATACCCACAGCACCCATGTCAGCCCCCACTGATACCACTCCACCTTCCCACTGCTTGTTCAGTCTGGCTAACCTCAGCCATAACTCTGTGAACTTGCTTCGTAGCAATGAAAACTAAATGCCATGAAACACAGAAGATATATGGAAAGGAGCATCACTGGCTCATTTCTCAGCCAAGAGTGACAAAATCTCCCTTTATGTTTTATTGATGTGGACAAACATCTTTTAATGCAGCAATGGACAGGCAAAATAAAAACTAAGATCTGTATCTACTCCAAATAATATTTTTCACATTATTTCCACCTGAATTTCCTTAACTCCATTACATTTTATGGCTTATCATCACATTGCCTTATAGCAGTTGGAGCAGGAATTTGCTCAGTTGCACAGAGCTCTGTGGAAAATTATGACAAAAAGGCACAATTTTGTGCTCAGGACACTTGATGAATAAAAATAGTTAGAAATTCACTAGTTTCATCTTAATAATGCTACTAATATCTAAGCCTCTATTAGAGGAGCAAAAAAGATGCAGATTAGAGAATTTGAACGAGATCATTCCAAGGGAAAAGAAATATTTTGACTAAAAATGGCTTTGAGTGGTATCAAGTTCTCTTTTTACTCCCCTTTCAGAAATTATTAGATACTGTTATAAACTGCAAAACTACTGCTGCTCTTCTTGGTACAATGAACCAAAGCAGGGGAGCTACTCCACAGTTAAGACTACTTGCTAAAGAAAACAGATTCATCTCTATCCCAATTAGAATTCCAGCAGAGGATGAGAAGGCACTGTCTCAGTCTCACATTTACTAGTGCACAAGTCCAAAGTCAATTTTAATTTGGAATTTGCTAGCTGAAATAAACCTGGATTATAAACCATTTCTGTGAATTTTGCAGAGCATTTTTCCATTTGCTTCACTGAAAAATTTAACTAATGCTACCACAATGACATTACTTCATAGTGGAAAACTGTAACCGAGATATTTTCTGGGCCACACATTTAGGGGGAACCAGCCCAGCAGGGAGAAAAAAGACACAACAATAAAAAGAAAAGCAAACAAAACCAAAACCAAACAAACAAAAATCAGACGTATCTGTAAAAACAACGAGAGAGAACAGGTAGTGGAAAAGCTACAGTAGTTGGTTAAGTTTTTCCATCTCACATTTTCCATGTAGATCAACTTTCTACTCATGAAAACCTTTGAGAAGAAATTTCGTGGAGTCTTTCATACAAAAACTGTCCACAGGGCTGATATAATTCTGAGCTGACTTTTTTTTTATATATAATTAACTATACATTTTAGAAAGTCATTGGGATACTTTTTCAAACCAACTGTTTGCAGAGTATGAAGAACATTATACATTCATATGCTGAACACATACAGACAACAATATAAAGTTTCCTTGCATAATATAAAGCAGTTCTGCTTTCTTTAATGAATATTTTAGCATTGATTGAGGTAAACAAAACCATCTTCTGAAGGGCAACAGATTTCAGTCTTTGTTACAAATGTCTCTTCTATGGAAAACTGCACTCAAATATGGTACCTTTTTTGTTATTGTTGTTTTTCATGTCTTTTAAGGGCAAAGATGTTAACATTTTTCTGTGCCCAAAGTGCCAGAGCCCAGTGTGAGGTCTGTGAATCTGGTGGCCTTCCAGGGCAGGTGTGCTCATTGCTCTTTCTAGAACATAACACTTAGCTTTTGGTCCATAGTAAGGATTTCTAGAAGTAACTGCAATACAAATGAAGAATAAAATTATTTACATAAGCCACTAAACCCCCTGGCATCTCCCACGGCATCCTGCTGCCATGGCAATTAAACTGGAAGAAAAGCTTCAGGCACCACGGATGAACAGCTGCATCCTCTTCTTTACCTGCTCCACTAACCATGCTTGAGAATATGCAACCAGGTATTGGTCACTTGAACACTTTATGAGCTGCCAAACTCCAGTTTTGGAGAGTGTTTTACAACAGGCTGTGGAAATCAACATGGAGAGCTTTAACTGATGATAGTTTGAAGTCCACCTACTGATCAACTCCATGTCATTGCTTTGAGAGGGAAAATAATTTGGCCTTAATGATGATATTCCTAGTGACTATAAAAATAAAGTTTATGGAACTTGGTTTGTCCTTTTATTTAGTCAAAGACACTCATGTATATCGTTTCATACTCTAGTAAAGTGCATCAACCCTGTTCCTCTGCTCTTTGGGGAGGGGAAAGAAAGCAAATACATCAACCACCCAAAAAGCCAAGTGACAGAATTTGTTAATATATGGTTCTTAGCAATACTCAGAGCAATTGGAGTTTGTACAGATTTCAGAGCCTTTCACTTCCCAAAAGCAAGTGGCTTGTGCCAAGTAGTCCACATGGAGGTGGCTGCTATGTTCAGCAAGGCTAAACCCTTCCCACTGGTATGGCTATCTGCACCTTACAGCTGCCCCTGGCTGACATTAGGCCTTTAGAAAGGTGTCTAGCTAAATTTGAGAAATATATTTAAATGATGACATTAGGACACTCTCCTCAGGACAAATCTCCCCCAAAAGCACCAGGTGCTCAGGATGGAGCTGAGCAGTGCTTCCCACAACAGAGAGATGTTGACAATAGAAAAAAGATTTTCATTCAGAACTAAACCAAACCATTCTGAATCTTGGCATGAATATCAGATCCTGTGAATCCTTCATTTCATCACAGTTTTGAAATTCACCATCTGTACTTTACAGTATGTCAGTTCTAAATTAATCACTGATTATTTCTATTATTGTCACATCTTCTGATAAGCTAATTGTGCAGATATGAGACATGACTCAGACTACTGTTAGCAAGTCATAGCATGAAGTCATATCAGATGAAATACAGCTGTTCAGAGTCAAGTTGTCTGATCACAGTGAGATAGACACCTTCTCTTTAATCTTTCACAAAAGTTGCTTCAGCTCAGAGAAGTCTGCCTGCATTTCTGAGCTGGTAATACCTATCCCCAAGTCCATTCTTGGACATGATGCTTACCAGTGGTCTGGGAAGCATTCAGTGTAGTTTTAGGTTTTCTGCAGGTGATGCAGAATTAGCTTTCCACTTAAAATACTTGTTTATAATTTTATTATAAAGTTCAAGTTCCAGAGTTTGGCCACTTTCATGTTGAGTTCAATACCTTAGAAACCTTGGAATTTAATCCAAAAGGGATTCAGACCATCCTCTGGTTTTCAGGTAGCCCTTTCTGCAGAAAGGAGAAAGTACAGCCTCTCATCATGCCAGAACTCAGCCCTTCTCAATGCAACAGTGTCATTCACAAAAGGGCAAAGCAGCTTTAGTGGACTTCACAAGGTGGGTTCCAACCTTGGAAGGACTCCTGCTATGTTGTGTCAGTTGATGGACGAGCAAGGAGCCTGGAGAAAAAAGCTCAATGGTCATGGGGTGAGGCAGCATTTATAGTGATCTTTCTAAAGCATGTGCATGAATGTTTCTCCTTGTCAAATTATTCTAGTCACCAATAGCCAGTTTTCTATTCTATGGTTATAGTGAAATTAATGAAGCATTCGCACAGCACTTCCCTGCTTTCATAAGCTCATACAGTACATTGTCATTGCAGAGCTGTCCACTCAGCTTTTCTAAACCTTAGTCAGAACACCCTTGTAAGCAAAAAAGCGTGGCTGGACATCCTCTGGCATCTTCATGCATTCTAATAAGCAATATATTACCACATTTTATTAGCTCTGTGTGGATGTCATAAAAAATGGCACCTCATACCACATGGAAACTCACCTTGCAGCTGAAACATGGGCAGGGTGTTTGGTCTGGATGAGCCAGTAACTAGTAAGAAAATATTATTCTATATATATATGCTTGTTCTAATGACATTGTCAAGAAGTAACTATTTTGTTACTCATATGTGTATTGCTAACCCTTTAATTTCTGGTTTTGGACTGTTGTACTGCTACTAAGAGTAAACTTAGTTTAAAAGAGTTTAAATATTAGAATCATCAGAAAGTTTGTCACATTACCATGTGAGAAAGTCTACATAATGCAGGTGATGATTTTGCTATGGTCTGCTTGCAGCAGCAAACATTCAGTATGTGTTCGTCCTGGACGAAAATTCAGTGTTTACGGTGGACTGAAGTGTTTAATAGATACTCCTAGTGTTTAAACATTTAACACAAGAAAATTAACCAAAAAAAAAAGTTCATTCTTTAGGCAAATTTGTAGAAGGAAAGACTTGCTCCCTAACTTTCTTTCAGTCATACAAATGTGTGGCTTAAAGGTAGGAAATAGATGGAAATGTTGTGGCCATATACACTTGGGTATTCAGTCCATCCCTGATTGCACTTCAGATGTTCCAAACTTTCAGCTCACTAAGCTGGGACTTACTGATTCCCTTCCATCCATGAAACTCAAAAGGTTTTTTTGAAGACCTCCCAACCTTCCCAGTTGTCTAGGAAGTTCAGATGATCACTTTTGATTAAGGCTGACATTAATATGCCATCCCAGAGACCTCTTCCAATATCTCCACCCTATTCAGAAGATATTTGTTGACCTATCAAGTCATAGAGAAGACCAAATAATTACTGCACTCACTTCTTGCAGTTGAAGCTTATCAAAATTGATGTCAGATTAGCTTTCACATATTATTATTGTCCTCCATAAAATAATAAGACACCATCAAGACTGCCACACTTGAACTATGACAAAGGATACCCCACTTAGCACATCCAGCCTCTTGTACCTTTTTGGGTAGACACCAAGCAGGAATATTGATTTGAACAAAGGAAACCCAGCAGCAGGACAGGGATCTAATCTTACCCAACCAGCACGTGTTCTTTAGTATGTCCATATTCACTTTACAGAAGTGAGATATTGCTGCAAGATTTCCCCAGGGCTACAAGAATTCCTCAGGCATTTTCCTCTCCTTCCCTTTGCATCCCCTCTACTCTTCAGATGCCAATCGTGGCTCCATCCCAAAAAAGGAAGCATTCAGTTTACATGGCAGTAAGAGAACAGTTTTCTATCTCAGTTAACCTTTACAGCAGGAAGACTGATTTGCAGTCTGTTCATACCGAATGCTAAAGCCTCTCTGTTTCCCACTCTGCCTTTCATTCTGTGTCAATTAGTGCTATGAAGTCACTCTAATAATGATGTATGGTTAACACAGGGTTTGCATCTGAAAGCTGAGAGGAATGCACAGAGGACAGATAATTGCAATGGCACTTGCTGTGAACTGTTCAGTGCCTTGTTGAAGTTGGAGGCTTTAGAAACACGCTATAAAAACACATTTCAGCCTGAGTGCTGATAACATTTAGGGGAAGTTCCCAGCAACTTTGTTGAATATAAATAAAAAGATCTAGCAGTTTTAAACTGACTCATGAAGGTAAAAGGACATAGAACTGTCCAGGCCATTTCCATATCTGCTTTACTGAAGAATGGTGTGCAAGATAAAAATCTGAGCTGATAATCTCCAAGTCTGCTACTATGCTTATTCACATTAACATGCTGCAAATAGCACACAGACAAGCACAAAGCCAGCCTGCCAAGTCCTCTGGCTTTTTCTGTATTACAATCATAAGCTCTTGCCAGACAGTGAGGAGAAACTGTGATGAGCAAACCCAAACCTGAAACAAACAAACCTTCAGCCACGTGAGGTGCTATAAAGACACAGACAGGGTAGGGAGTTACCTCTCCCAGTGCAAGGGACACCTGGACACTTTGAACCAGCACAGCCCACTTCAGCCACTGGCAGAGCAAAACCCATCTGCAGGAGTTAACTGTTGTCTTCTTGTTCACGCTGATGTGAAACAAGTGACTTGTTCTGAGTGGGTGACACGTGCTTGGGTAACCTCCAACCCACAGTGGTCAGAAGACTTGTGGGAACCCACCATTGTACTGTACTGGCATCACTTCCACTGGGCAAATGCTGCAGCTTAGACTGACCAGCAGAGCATCAGCTGGTCCTGGTGAGTTCTGCTGCCCCTAGGATTGCACCCACTGTTAGGTGACAGTGGGAGCAGGTCAAGAGAAAGATCTGGGGTGTTGGTGGATGAGAAGCTGGACATGAGCCAGCAGTGTGCAATTGCAGCCAAGAAGGCCAATGGCAGCCTGGGCTGCATCAAGAGAAGTGTGGCCACAGATCAAGAGTAGTGTTTCTGCCCCTCTACTCTGCTCTGTTGAGGCCTCACTTGGAGCATTGCATCCAGTTCTGGAGCCCTCAACACAGGAAAGACATGGACATGATGGAGCAGGTCAGAGGAGGGCAACAAAGATGATCAGAGGGCTGAAACACCTCTCCCATGAGGACAGGCTGAGGGAGCTGGGGTTGTTCAGCCTGAAGAAGAGAAGGCTCTGGGGCAATCTTATAGCCAACTTCCAGTACCTGAAGGGGGCCTACAGAAAAGCTGGAGAGGGGCTGTTTACAAGGGCCTGTAGTGAAATGACAAGGGGTAATGGGTTTAAATTAGAGAAGATTTAGACTGGATATCAGGAAGAAGTACTTTATCTTGAAAGTGATGGATCAGTGGAATAGGCTCCCCAGGGAGGTGGTTGAGGCACCATCTCTGGAGATATTCAAGGTGAGGCTGGACAAGGCTCTGAGCAGCCTGGTCTAGTTAAGGGTGTCCCTGCTTACTGCAGGGGGCTGCAGTAGATGACCTTTGGAGGTCCCTTCCAGCCCTAACCATTCTATGATTCTATTTTCCACTCATATTATAGGATCAGTGGGCTACATAGGAGATATATAGCAAATGCAAAAAGTCCATCCTTTACTTTTCAGCCCTTTACTTCTCAGCACAGAGCTTGATGTGTTCCCAGATGTCCCTCCACAATGACAGGAATGACATCTCCCAGAAGGTGGATGGTGTATGGGGTTTGCTCACACCAATCTCTGTGCTTCCTGTGGCACTGCCTGGGTTCACACCAGCCTGGAGCAGCCAGCACAGCACTTGGTGCTGTCACTGCTCAGTCACTTACTGACTTTGACAGTACTTACCAACTGACATATTCATGAATTTGCTGGCACATCAGTCTTGATAATTTTTGGCAATGGCACATTGCATCTTCCAGAAAAGAAAAAAAAATAAATAAAATCATTGTCTCTCTCACTCTCCCATTTCTCCTTGCATTTAAAAAACCAAACAAAATAAATTATGTGGAGTCTGCAATGAAGTGATGAGCCTCAAACCTGCAGCTTTAGGCTAACAGCACCACCTCAGGCAAATTGTCAGTGCCTGTCTGTTAATGCCTGTAGATACTCACGTCTGTAGATTAAAGAAATAAGGGGGAGAAATTAGAAATGAATTCATTTTGGAAGGAAAAGGGAGAGGAATGAAGCTGAATAGCTACAATGCTACATCAGTGAGATATATTAAAAATCCAAATGAATCCCAGAGTCAGCTGACACACTGCCATAACAAATGCAGGTGGTGGCAAAGGGCAGCCTTCATCGCTAAACTGACAAAAATGAATTAGTCACCTGTCAGTACTTGCTTAGAATTTACAAACACATCAGTTTCTGGGGGAAGAGCAGAAAACAGCCAGCATATTTTTCCATTAGAGCATGGTGCAGAGAGAACTAAGCAGTTTGTTTTCATTTCTGCAGTAACTTAACCCCCGTGCTCCATAGTGAATGTCTCCTCCTGGGAGTAAGACATTGTCCCACCTGAAGGACAAGGAGCTGCCTGACATGATGAAGGCACCAAAAGCTGGAGGGATGCAAGTGATGGAACTGACCCAGCATTGGACTTGACCCTGAGTGACTGTGCTGAACCACAGAGCCTCCAGATCCTCACCAGCTCCTGAGAACTAATCACAAAACTCAGCAATTCTAAGCTTGCTTACACCTAAGAAAAACTAAGGAGGAGTTACTGGTCTTTACAGGGAAATTTTATCATTTGCTGCATATTACAGACAGAAGAGTTTAGCAGGAGCCCCAGATCCTCTCTGCTACATCAATACGTAATGTCACCTCTGCTGCCCAGGCTTTAGACTCAAGCAAAACCAGCTCCTTTCATAAGGCAGTGGGGAGACTGGGATCTAGAACCAAGGCAATATTGAAAAAAAGACATACAACACAAAAATAGCCAGGGGTACGGTGTAAACACTTTCTGTAATTTGTTTCTATTATTTTTATTCATTTTTCACATGCAACAAGTCTTTAATAAAGCTGAAAAAATTACTAAAATAACCAGTATGCCCCCCCAGAATTGGAATTTACATATCAATGTTGAAGATGGTTATATTGATTCAAACAAGAACCCAAAGCACCTCTGCAAATTGTTGTTCCAGTTGGAGCAGTCCAAACTGCAAATGCTGTCACAAGAATCCATGGGTGAGGAACCCCCTGCCCAAAAATTCTTCTCAGGAATTAGCTGGGAAATCATTACAAGAAACAAGCTTGAGAGAACAACGATCTGCCACAGGTGATTCATAAACCAAAACAGGAGACGATGTTCAGTCAGTCAAGTGATTTGATACAAATTACATGCCCAGGGCCAATCTTGCTGCTGAAGCAATCGCTAAAGATGCACTACACAGAGTGATACAGGAACATAGTTAAGACTAACAAGCTGCTATACACAGCATTTTAATTAGGCCAAATGAGGAAGCAATAATAAATCATCAGGTCAAAAGAAAAAAAAAATAAATCCATAACCGAACAGAATCAAATTATTTCTTTTTATAGTGAGAAGAGTAAAATGAGATTTCTGAATTGCAGTGATACCCCAAACTCCCACCAAATGAGAGCACAGGGGGGCAAAAAGCCCATTCAGGCACAGGCACATCAGCCAGGCTGCTGCTAGCACTGGGTCCTACTGAACAGGAGAATGTGTTCAGGTTTCATTGCAGCAGCAACAAATGGCTGGCTGAGCAGAGCTGCTGCACATTGGAAACTGAAGGGCAAGGACAGGTGTGTAACTTCTCAAAATGTTCTGCTCAGGCTCGTGGTCCAGAGGATCCTTTCAGACACGAGCATAAGGCTGAAAAATATCTAGCAGGCTTAGCTATGGGCACAGGGATTTTATGAAAGTGCGATCGCAAGGTGATAAGAAGAATGTGATTGGAAGTTGATGTGTTATTGCTTAATTTAGACAGAGGAAGGCTCCTTTTTTGGGCCGTACCATCTGCCAGCCTAGAAAGCCAAGGAATAAAGGCAGAAGCTGCAGATGGCTTTTATAAGGGCTGTACTCAAGCAGCAGAGAAGCGAGAAGGATCCAGGCCATATAAATCAAGCAGCAGTATCACCATGGCTGAGCAATAACCAAGCTGACAGCAGCATTCAGCAGAAGCAGAGAGAGCAAGAGAATTTCCCAATTTGCTGCATTAGGATTCAGCTGCCTCAGGACAGGGTGCAGAGCTGGTCCTTCACGAGGCTGTTGGGAGCAGGTAGAACAGCAGGGCTGCACAGACTAGCTGCAGCCTCCAAGAAAAACAGATAAACTCTACTTTAAAACGGTGTTCACAAATGCAACAGTTCCCAGGCTAGCCCTTAGCCTTGCTTTCCTCATTTATTTTTTTTTCTTTCCCCCTGAGGGAACATAGAAAGAGAGTAGAAGCTAATTTCCTTGAAGTCAGTAGAGAGAAAAGAAGCTTGGATAGGAGTCACAGGGCTCAGCAGACAAGCACAAACTTCTGCTGGCACAGCAGTCCCCTAAGATGACCCTCTGAGCTCTGCTGGGCAGCTGGAAAAGGCTGCTCTGCTTATCTTGCTCCAGCAGAGCCCAGGTGTGCTGGGCACAGCACAGAGCCTACTCCCATATTTTCCTCTCAAATAAGGATCAAACAACCTCGTTTACACAAATATGTATAAACAAACAGTCAGCACTGAATTAGTGGAATTGGGTCTCCAAGCAGGACTGGTGGCACACAGAGTGGCAGGATAAACAGTATCAGGCAGAGGAAAAAACCAGGGTTTGATTCTATTTGTTAAATGTATACATATGTATATGTTTCTTTGCATTTTTATCATGACAAAGAATATCAACTACTTTGCTGCTTCAGTGCAATGGCAGCTATTGCATCTACTACTAGAAGAGGTATCAGAACATCATGAATGCTCTGGGATACAGATGCTCAAAAAACAGTCCTCAAGGCAGCACTGGAAGATTCAGACACTCAATGTATAAACTCCTCTGAACACCATCAAGTCCCAGCTATTGCCTCTGCAGGAAAGTCAGCCCTGCCATGACCTCAGATAGCAGCTTAAATACACATTAAAAGAGGATCCAGTTCATATCTCAAACTGTACACAGCATAATCCTTCATGCCTATACAAAGCAAATCTAAAATGTTCCTATGCCAAAACAGCAGGACTGTACAATTAGTTTGGTTGTTGTTTAAATCCATTGTAAAGAAATACACAAAAGTAGTTACAGTAGAGTCTGAACAGAACTGGCTGTTGAGCAGCCAAAAAGATTCTAGAGAATGATCAGTGATAGATCTGTCAAAAAAAAAACCACAACCAAACAAAAAACCACAACCAAACAAGCCCGCCCAAAAAAATTTGACAACAAATTTAAACAAACCAAGCCCCCACACAAAACTGGAGCTGAACTATTTTCTTGCTAAATACTTGGCAAGATCTCAGTGACTTTACCAGGACTTCACAAGGAAGGAGAAGGGAGAAGTAGGAGTGAGAAAAAAGCACTATGGCAAAAATCCTCTTTTTTTTTCATATTAATGCTACTTTTCACTTGGAATCCTTTTTAGTTTGACACGGGAGTATGACTTAAAATAGCAGATCAGAAGTGAAAACACTGTTTTGACAGATACCACACAAGCATTCTCTCTCTTCACCCACCCCAAGGAGTTTTCTCCTAGGAAAACTTGTGTAAGCTGGGGGGGGTTCCTTGTGAAACTTTAAAGTTTGAGTCAGTTGACATCAGAGAGTCTTGAGGGAATAGGATCCTACAAGACAGAGGACACGTCAAGCATGATGACATTTGTCTGTATACATGCACCCTTGGTGATGATCATCCCAGGACATCCCAGAAACATTCAGCTAAGGTAAGACAGAAGCCTCTGAGGTGTAATTTCCAGATAGGTTCAATAATCAGCTTCTGCAGTTATACAGAAGAGATTTACTCTAGAATAGTTTTCAGAGCACTTGCAATCCACAGTTTTTCTTTTGCAGGCAATTGGATGTTTCTGGGCTATTCTGAACCACATTACTCTATGAAATAACACTATTGGAGAGCTGCTTCTCAGCTGATTTGTCCTTGGGATGATCTGTCAGAGGAGTTTTCAGCAGCTCTGGCTCTAGGGCAGCACTTCCCCATGGCCACGCTGCGTCCCCTCAGCCCCGGCTGCACCAGGATCAGGAGCTTTGATCAGGAGCTGATGGCATTTGACTGGGAGAAATTCCTCTAGGCTGTTCCCAGGGGATCTGCAGCAGACAGCCGTGCAAAGGAGCCTGTTTTGGGGAGGAGCCTAAACTTCTGCTGGGAAAGCTTTTGGGTTCTGCAAATCACAGGGGATTCAAGCCACTGTTTTAGAGCAACCCTGAGTGTTCTACAAAATACTCTATACTGCATTTCTTCTTCCCCCAGCCCCCTCAAATGTGGGGAGCAGCCAATCCTCTCATGCCACCAGCTATTTCAGATGGGCACAAGCAGACACCACCCCTTCAGTAGCTGAGGCTAATGGTTTGGCAGCTCAGCTGGGGATAACTTCTTTTTCTCTAGTGATGTTTCTTAGAGTGCAAGGGGCTTTCACTTGAGTAATTCAAACAATTATTAAACTATGTACTGTTCTGATAAAAAGGGCTTCAAAGGGTGTTTTTTTTCCTCCCTGAGCCTGTTCTTCACAATCACTGCAGGGCTTCAGCTCAGAGACCACTTGCAGAGCTGTTAAATGCTCATACCCATCAAAATTCAACCTTGAGTGCAGAGGATCTGGCAAAGCATCTCTAAGCCAAATCCTCCCCGGGACTGTCTTCTGATCAGCCTCTCTTTTAGGAGTTTAACGAATAAAAATGTAACTGGAAATAGAACAGAGCAGTGTCTGGAGAGGAAAGAGAGCAGCACACTTGAGCCAGAGATCAGAGCAACACAACACAGCTCTAACTGGTGGAGCTGGAGCTGTTGGGTACACGTTCCCTGATGACAGCTCAAAAGGTGTGACACAGCACAGACAGCCTCCTAAAATGCTTGTGAGGAACAACAAAAAATGGTCAAGCTGGCCAAATTGAGCAGCAAGCACAAGTCTTCCCTGGCTTCACAGAGCAATACTGAGGTCGAGGTAGAAAAAGGCACCTTTAACTCAAAAGTTAAATTCAAATCAAATTGCCTTTTAGAATGATGGAGAAAAAAAATACATAAAGGAAATTAAAAGCATGTGCAATACAGAATATAAAGGACAAGCAGATATACAAAAGGAAGAAAAACACTCATCTGATGAGAAAGCAAACATGGAAGCAGAGCCCTCGGATGTCTCATTTGTACAAGACTACAAGTCTGTGCTCAACAGAGCAGCAATCACCCACATGCTGTGGATCAAATGCTTGGAAACTGCTTCATACAAATGCCTACCTTGCATGAGGATAGAGACGTTCATCAGCAAAAGTATTCACCATCCATTAATGTTAATTCTCCATTTCAAAACATACAGACAACCCACAACATAAAAAAAGGCAGATATAGCAAATGCTTTATGTAATCAATTGCATAGCATGAATAGCAAATAATCAGGG
This sequence comes from Ceyx melanurus, assembly GCA_024611195.1. Taxonomy (NCBI): domain Eukaryota; kingdom Metazoa; phylum Chordata; class Aves; order Coraciiformes; family Alcedinidae; genus Ceyx; species Ceyx melanurus. The sequence continues at coordinate 11,810 of JANHGL010005485.1, read as the reverse complement.
AAAACTCTTGGCAGATTCACCACAGATGAAATAAATTCAGGCAAATTGTGCAATAAAAAAACAAACACAAAACAGAACCATTTACAAAAGCATTAGTGGATTAGTTTATGGAGAACTACCATAAGAGAGGACTCAGTTTGCTGGATGATCTATTTGCAATGAACTCTGCCACCTGTAATATTGAAGTACCTCACGGACTCTTCAGCAGTGTGTTTACTGTGAAACTTCACAGCAAGAAGCTTTTGTACCATTTTGGATTGGCAGCTTTTCCTATTCCCTTCACGTAACACAAGTTTCCTTTCAATTGGAAGAAAAAGGACTTTCAGAAACTGAATATCCTACTGAGGGGGGCAGAATTCTTCACATTGTAGAGGAAACAATTGGGTGAGATGAAAATAGTTTTCAAAGCAAACAGAAGTGCTCATAAATTCAGGACAATTCACTCAGTCCACTACAGTAAGAGGAAAGGTGCCATGAATGAGCCTAAGCAGCATGTTCAGCCAGACTGAAGATGAAGTATGGTATAGAACCCCATGACTCAAAACACACTGGTTTTTCTATTATACAAATAATTAAAAAAAAACCAAACCAGAGTACAGCACAGGGCAGCTCACTCCACACAGGGTTCACAGAGGGGCCACATTACTATTTACAACGCAGCACATTAAAATGACAGTGACACACACCACTCAGAGGTGATCGTTATTATTGGCTGCTTAAGGGATGATTTGAGAAATGATCTGTAAATTTAATTTTTAATTAAGCCATAAGCCCTAAGGGCCTTCTGAGTTCAAGCATTAAGGGGGGAAGGGGGGGAAATCAATTCTTGGTGATGGAGAGGTCTAGCAGAATCTAGTAGGCCTGGGTAATACATCAAGCAGCTTTTAAGATCAGTCACACAGCTTAACAGAGGGAAGCCTAAAACCCAATTTCAGATTAAAAAAATATCTGCTGTAAAGTAGAATGGATAGTCACCATTGTTCAAACCTCTGGAAAGCTACTGTCCTGAGCTCTGACACACATATTACTCAGAAAATAGATAAATGATCAATTCCAGCATGCAGAACTTCACAAGGAAGTCTTCGTGCTTAGCTCCAACCAGCTTGAAAAAGCAGCCATCTCCAAATGACCCTGCAATTGTGCTAAAGCTCCAGTGTGTCCAGAAAGATCTCCATTAACTGACCTGAGTTAGTCATTGAAACACCCTAGAAGGAGGCTAATCCACGCCAAGACACAAAGCTAGCTCCATTGATGCCCAGCAGAGGCCTGCCAGGCACAGACCTGGAAGGCAGCAGCAACCAGGGTGCTGCAGGAGTGTGTAACTGAGACCTCTGCTCTTTAACATCTTCATCAGAGACCTGCAGGAGATGAGGAGACCCCTCTTGCCAAGTCTGTAAGTGACACCATATTGTGATGAAGAGCTGATACACTCAAGGGCAGGGCTGCCACTCAGAGGGACCCACAGGCTGTGGAATACACCAAAAATCCATCCTTGAGGACACATTTAAATCCATGTGCATATTTGCAAGAACCTCCTGAAAGTTGGTCAGGGGAAATGAGCGAGAAATGAGATGAATGGTCTTGTTTTCACAAACCTCCTCTTCTAAGAAACAGGCCATTTATCAAAGTGCTGTAATCCTACCAACTGTCATAACACTTGGTCTAATTACATCTGGAGAACAATAAGCTGTATGCTCAGGAAGAAACTGTCTGCAGCAAGGCTGGTGGAGAAACTCTGCTATTTGTGATTTGAGATCACAGGTACAAAGGCAAGAAAAAATACCACCAGGAAGGGGTTGGTGACATTTGTATAGAGCAGGTTGATTGTATTTTGCAACTTAAAAACTGGTTGGCAATTTATTTTAATGCTCCTGGAGCATTAATCTGCATCAGGGAAGGGGGTCTTCAGTTTACATGTTGATGGGAGGTAGGGAAGGTATAAAATCCATTCTTTGGAAGAATTCAAAGCACATTCAAAATTTGTGAAAGGGCTAAAAATCTTCTTGGGCCAAGACTTCAGGCTGCAGTTTGCTGTAGCCGTGCTACTCTTACTGTGGTCCTCAGCAGTGTAAGCATTGCTGAACTTCACACCTGCAAGAAAATGTTCTTTGACCCTCACAGTACAAAACTCCTGAAGGTGAATTGCTCCTTCAGGAACCACACACCACCAAGAAGGAGGGAACAGCAGCAAGTTCACAATAGATACATTTAGTGTGGGAAGGACACCTTATTGCTCTTCTGGCACCCACACTTTCCAGTTTGACACCAGACGAGTAAACTTGCAGCAGCACAAGACTGCACATACATTTCATTAACATACTGAATGAAAAAGACAGAGGGGGAGGAGGGAGAGACCTTCTCACCAGCAGGGAATCCCAACTTCATTTGGATCTGGATACAAAGACTTGGGACCCCCTGAGAAGCAAAGTGACACTTGCACCCTGGGTGAAGGTGCCACAGTAAGGACCACGTAGACAAAACAAAAGTACACAGTGACACAAAGCAATACATACACAAAATATGACCGCTGGGACCCAAGAAGGTGTTTCCAGGAAACATGAAAAGCTGTAGATAAAGTGAAAGGAATAATACTTATTCCTTCAAATTATGCACTTCCTAAACAAAAAAAACCCAAAACCACACAAAAATAAACAAAAAACACACATCAGACACAAAAAAAACCCCACACAACAACAAAACCACCAACTTCACTTTTCAATTCCATTGAAACAAATTAGAAAGGTTTGTAGTTTCAGAATCACAGATGTTAGGGGTTGGAAGGGACCTAGAAGATCATCTAGTCCAACCCCCCTGCCAGAGCAGGATCACCTAGACCAAGTCACCCAGGAACAGATCCAGGCAGGTCTTGAGTATCTCCAGAGCAGGAGACTCCACAACCTCCCTGGGCAGCCTGTTCCAGGCTCTGTCACCCTCACTGGGAAAAAGTTTTTTCTTGTGTTTCCCCTAAACCTCCTGTGCTCCAGCTTTCCCACCTGGGACTCCTGGTAGCTGGCCTTAGAAGTAAAGACCGAGGCAAAGGTGGCATCAGTAACAGCCTTCTCTCTGTCCTTGGTCACCAGAGCACCCACTTCATCCAGTAGCAGGCCCAGTTTATTGCTTTATCACCAAATCACATTTCTGATGAAGAAATAGCTAAGCTGAAACCTGGACATGAGAGGATGGTATCACCTCAGAGTGTCATACCTGATTGAACTCAAAGGAATTCTGGCACCAACACGCTACCTCCAGTGTCTTTATTTGCCAGGGCAGGCACTCAAGAGTGGCTCAGACCCCCGAGCTGATGCTCCATGGTCCCGATGGAGTCCGAGGCTCCCTGAGGGAGGACAGATGATGAGTTTTTCACAAGTACTTGTTGTGTGGCAGCTGAACTCGTGAGTCACCCTTAGCAGGCAGGTTAAAGCACATACGCTGGGCTGAGCCAGTCGGTGCCCAGTTTGGGGGCAGGGCTGGAGGCTGAGCACTGGCAGGCTGGGCAGGGCACACAGGATCAAAGCTTCTCCAGCCAAAACTCCAGTCGCTGGAGTTGACTCCACAGGTAGATTACTGCAGAGAACCAGAATTCAAAGCGACCAGAAGGAAAGAGGAGGGTGACCCAGCTGATGTCCCCAGGTTGCACAGGTACCCAGGGGTGACAGAATAAGTCTCAGCAACACCCTGCATACGGGACAGGGTCCTGAGGAGCACATGGAGGAAGAGGACTTTCTTTTCCTTGAGGTTAAACCAGGATCTGTTCACTTATTTTGCAATAACAGAGATTTCTATGTCCAAAACAACAACAAAGCCCAACCAAACAAAAATTAAAACCACCACCAAGCAAGTAGGAATCTTAAAAAAAAATAAAATAAAACCACAAAGATCTTTCAAAAAGAGTAACCTTGAAACACCTTTGAACTGATGCACTTGAGCATAATGCCAGAGCTCACTGGATTTGGGGGTGAATGAGGCAGGGTGGGGAATAGAAAGTATTTTCAAGGTTAGAAACTTGTCATTTTTTGGGGGGGGTTTGGTTGGTTGTTGTGGGGTTGGGTTTTTTTTGAGTTAATATCCTGAATTCTTTTTGGTAGAAAATAGAAGTTTTCATTTTTATTATTTTTTTTAAGATATATTTCACTTTATTTTTCAGTTAAGGTAAGGGAGAAAAACTGATAGAAAAGTCTGATAAGTGAAACCTTGCTTGACCTTTTCTTCTCCATAATTTTATTAGAAATAAACTGAGAATGCCTCCTCCATAAACCCTCACTTTTTACAGCTATTCCCATCTTGCTGTGAAAGGATGAGGGGAGGAAGTGAGAAAAAAACAAGTCCTAGATTTGAGGCAAAAATAAGATTTCCACAAAAATATATTACATAAAAAGCCTATATGTAAGTCATTATTTTTTAAAAATGAAATCCCTTTACTCGACAGCCCTTCTTTATTTGTAGGTGTTCAAATACTAGTCTGGTATTTGCTGATGCTACAAAAGTAGAAATTCAACAGTCTGTAAATCCTAAAATTATGTGTTTAGAGCTTCATTTCAGATGCATATTATTCACCACTTGCTGTTGTCCCCCTACAAAGATGTGCAGAATCCAGCCAGGCAGAGAAGCATCAGAGGTCCCAAGTAATCAAACTCAACACAAGCATTAAACAGGCTGGCTGTGAGGAGCAGCATCATTACTCACACCTCCTACCTCCTAATTGCCCGTGAACCTTAAGCGTGTCAGAAGCAAAGCCAGAGTCAGAGCAATGAACTCTCCCCTGCCCAGAGTAATTTGGTGACAGCCTGTTACTATTATTCTAAGAAATGGGCCACCCAGCCCTGCAGATGCTGTCCTGGCTGCACCCCCACAGCCCTTCCTCTGCTCTGGCTCTGGGTTTCCTCCTCCACTGGCTCATTTTGGGTGATCAGATCCACCTAATAGGATGTCCATGGGTCACTGAAGAGCAGAATGTCTACATGGCAACAGCTGTGGCATTCTTCATTTTCTTTTATTTTTAAGCAGCATATTGTGCTTCAGCTGGAAGCAGGACACTGACTATGAAAATTAGAAGTGCCAGCAGGAACAACCGAGTCCAAATAATACCTCCTGAGGTGTCCCTGAGGAAAAAATCCCATAACCACTGCTTCTGCTTAAAGCTTGTGCTTTCCCAAATACAGCTTTAAGATCAGAGAAATGAGAAATACTCAGCCACTGCAGGCTACAGGGCTGTACACAAAAGGTCTGGGTGCAGTCTGAGGCTCTTTGCCCACAACTCAGCTTCTACTCTGAAATGCAAATGTGAGATCAGCAGGAGCCATCCCACGGGCACCACATCCACGGGTGGGATGACAGGTCAGCCTAGATAACACAAATCTTTACTCCAGTTCAACAGCAAAACTCCTCTAATGTAGGAACAAGTTAGTCCCAGAGGGGAAACCTCAACCCCAGAGTTACTTTCCCTCCAAAAAATGTATACATATTTTCCTTCAGCAAGGATGGGAAGACCATAAAATAGTCATGTTGCCATTCAAAGAGGCCAACGTGTAAGAGTCCCCTGGTTACACAGCATTAGTGTTGCAGAGCTCATAATTAAATTTCAATTCCTTCACCATTCAAGACAAGTTCCAGACAGTGGGCTGAAAATACATCTCAAACAGATCTTCAACATTCAGGACCATCTGTTTCCTTTTTGTGTGAAGTATTTTTATTTGCTGCAAATAACAAGCTTAAGCAGATTTTAGGAGGCTTGTTATTAATAAAGAAATGTGAAAATTTTGCAGAAGAGAGAAAGAAGCGCATTCTGCACCTGGGCCTGTTCAGGAGCCTGGGTATTGCTTTGAAGGCTGTTTGCTCTTACATCCCTAAATACAGATTTAGGTTTCTGAATAAAACAGGTTTCTTCTTCAGCACTAAACCACTCTCCATATAACACTGTTTAGAAGAGGAAGGGAATAATTTCCACACCTGAATTTTCATAGCTATGCTGCTTCTCAGGCAGAATATGATTAGGCAGTCTGGAGTTTAGCCAGGACATTATGGTTAATGGCCCTACTGCCATCAAGTGCCACAATTAATGAGGGCAAATAACAGAGGAGCCCACCCCAGCTCTCACCTGGAGCATGCCACCTTCACTTCTCTTGTGCATCCCCAAGGAGTATTCCTCCCATGGGGGCAAGGATTGCCCCAGGGATGAGCAGAGGCAGCAGGAGCTGCTTTCCCCTGAACCCATCACTTGTCCATACCCAGGAACTAGATGACACCATCAGTGATGACAGACAGGAGCCATAAATATCCTATCAACAGTAAGATCCTATTGAAATTATGTCAAGAGGCATCCACATCTATTATTAAAGTTCTGTTTTGTCCAAAACAGATGCATGAAATACATCAGCACTAACTGGAAGAAAACACATTGTCTGCATCATAAACAAAAAAAGGACACTTTTATCCTAGGTTTTCATTTGCTCAAAACAGCACCAAGCATTGCAACTCTCCTCCATACCCTTCCCCCAAAAAACAAGCTGGATGGATTTCTCTCTCACAGCCGTGTGGTGCCTTGGGCCAAATTTCTCACCACAAAAGCCTGGGAGGAGGAAAGCCACCAGCAAGGAGGGAGTGGTCTGTTGACCTGTTCAGCTGGGCAGCACTAAAGCTGCCACCACTAACATCAGCAAGGGAGCAATCCAAGCCCCAGTTACCTGGCCATTCCTCAGCACCTGCAGGGAGCTAAGCCACCCTGATGACAGCACTGAGTTGCACCTCAGCCATCTGTTACTCTTTTCTTCTCCCTAACATAAAGCTTTAGCCACAGCAGCCCCCACATCACTCACCCCTCGCAGGTGCAGCTTCCACTGTCATGCCTCAAAGGATGGTGCTGAACAACCCATTGTGGAGCTCCCCCCTTTCCTCTAGAAGCAGCTTTGCTCCTTGCTCCTCAGAGTGGCTATATCCCAGGGGAGGGGGCAGCTCTCATTAGCACCTCCTCCTCACAATCAAGGAGGCCTCACAGTTGCTGGGTGGGATCTGCCTTTCTGTAGGGCTCCAGCCACACCTGAGGAGCCCAGCACACCACTTTGGAGTCACTGATGAAGGCTCACTGACCACTGTAGTAACTGGAAGCACTGTGTTTTACTAGCCCCTGATGATCCCTGGTGGAAAGGACAGACAGCCTGTCCCTTAAGGGATTTACCAGACAGCATCTACCACCATGATACTGGATGGAGTATGGTCTGCACTGTGCACTTAACCTTCCTCACAGTCCCAGGACAAGGGCACCTTTCTGTCTCACCTCTGCTTCTGTCATCCACAGTGCAAACATTAGCTTCAGGTGGGTGCTACTTCTAACATCAATACCTGAGCACTGGGGTTAGGAATCAAAACGAGCATGTTGGTGCAATAGCAATGAAGTGCCAAAACGTTCAAAGCATCTGGCTGGGCTGTGTCAGCCATTTATTTACTGTAATCAGTCTCTCAATCTGTATTGCATCTGCTGTCTGCATAAATAATCAACGAAGAAATAAATCTGGCAGGGTTACCAAACACTTTCACTCAGCTTCTCTTGAACCTGATAAATTCTGCTTTGATTCTTCTGCCCAGCCAGGCCCCACAGAGGTATTTCTCTGAGAACTAAGGCAAGGGGTGGTGGGGGCTTTATTTCTGTGTACTGTTCTGAAGCACCCAAAACCAATTCCCTTTCAGCTTCAGTCTGATTTCTTTCTTATTTTTATTAAGGCAGGGAGAGACAGTGAGACCCTTCTGAACCACAGGTTCTTACCCTGTTCCAGGTACAGGTCACTGATTTCAAGACAGAAATGTTGTTATATTCGTTTTTTTTCACAGCAATCTATGTTGTCAATATTTCTTCCAAGGCAATGGCACCTGAAGTCACTTGTTCCTGTCCTTTCAGCAAAAACCAGCTCCTCTTTCCTGTGCCACCACCCTCCACTAAGTAAGACTCACTGCCAAACTGCTTGCAAAAGAGGCTTCTGGATGACTGCAGCTTTTGCAGAGCCTTTGGCAGCAGTATTAGAGAGACACTGATAGGTATGACACGACAAAGGATAGGACTTGGTCAGCTTCACATGCAAACAGCCTCCAGATAAATAGTAGCAAAAAAAAAAAATAATTTATAGAAAGCCAGGTTTCTATCTGTAAAAAAATGCCTCTTCTAACTTCAATGAATTGCTGTTTCTTGATTGCATAAATTGCCAAAGCTTTGGGTTTGCTATGATGGTTTATTCCACCAGAATGTCTGCTTTCTCTGACATGTATTTTACCATTTTCTTCAGCCCTGATGCCTTTTTTGGCTCTCATCATACTCATGGCATATTACACACATTTCTGCTTCCCTCTGTTTGTTAATAGATCCTCTATCTTTGGCATGTTTCTTTACATTTCTCAACTGCTGAAAGGAATTACCCAACACAGAGTAAAATCACACTAATGATCAGCCCCATAGCATGGATTTTCCCTTGCTTATCATCAGAAAAAAAAAATCAGCAAGTTCAACAAGCTGTTGAGTTTCTTTTCTAGTCATGTTTTTCTATTTCAAAATAATTTCTGCTCTTCTTTTACCAGAGGCTCTGCTATTTTGCACCTTACACATCATTCTGTCATCTTCATTATGGTTTTAGGTTTTTTTTTATGTTCTTCACCTTAAATTTTGAGCTGTCTGTCTGAAAGGCATGGCCCTAGAATGTGTGAGATGTTGGGACTTGCCTTGTACTCTGGAGCACTGGAATTTACTTTTTTTGCCCTCTGTCCTGCTTTCAGCTAAGAGTTAATTTTCTTCCCAGTAGCTGGAATAGTGCTGTGGTTTGGATTTAGGATGAGAATGTTGATAACACACTGATGGTTTAGTTGTTTCTGAGCACTGTTTACACTTAGCCAAGGACTTTTCAGCTTCTGCTACCTTGCCAGTGAGGAGGCTGGGGATGCATAAGAAACTGGGAGGGGACACTGCCAGGACAGCTGACCCAAACCAGCCAAAGGGATATTCAGCCCATTTGGCATCGTGCTCAGCATATAAACCAGGGGGAAAGCTACTTGGGAACAGGCTGGGCATCCTTTATATCATTTGTTTTCCTTAGGATTTATTTCTCTCTCTTTGTTATGTTCCTTTTTGTTACAATTTCTTTAAGTTACTATTATTTTAGTTCAATTATTAAACTATTCTTATCTCAGCCCACAAATTTTCTTACTTTTATGCTCAGGGAGTGACCAGGAGGCTGCATGGTGCTTAGTTTTCAGCTGGGGTTAAACCGCGACACCGTCCAACCATTTTTGTGCAGGAGCACCTGCTATGCAACAGCACACAGACTGTCAAGGAGACTCTGACCCGGGACAAGTCTCCAGTCTGTACTTTGGTTTTGAAGCCATAAACACAACATACTGGGAGCTCAGTCCTGCTCTGTCCTCTAAACAAGCATCTCTATTCTCAATGGCAGCTGCAATCTGATTCATCCAACTGCACTTGTTAATAATACAGAGGTAAGGTGCATTTTGTCAATGGACGCGAGTCACTGACTGCTTCTAGGAAAACCCAAGAAGTGTTTAACCACTACCTGAGGAAATTTGCATTTCACTCATTCATAGAGGATAAATGCTCCTTTTTTTCTTATTCTTAGAAGACTATGAAATGCCAAAATCAATTTGTGAGCAGGGTAGAAAAGATTTGTGCAAAAATCTTAATAAAATTGATTTGGATCTGTTTATAAGACAAAATCTACTTGGCATATATTTTTTAAGAACCCACTTGAAAAAGCAATATGTGCATAAGCCAAGTTGAAAAAAAAAAATAAAAATCCTGTTGTTGTTCCCCACACATCATCCTACTTGATGGTGCTTTAAATTTAGCTGTGAAATTCTCTAAATCAACCTGAGTAAAATTGCATAGTCACTGCACTAATGCCCAGTGCTTGGGCTGGGAGAGACCTAGAGTTGTCCCACTGAGACAGCAATTGTTCCAGCAGGCCCTAGACTGAAAACTGCTGCAGCTCGAACTGAGATGACTGCTTTTCCATCTCCCCACCCAACTTTACATCCAGTGATGCCATGCCTGAGCAGTTTGAACCCACTTCAGTGAATCCAGGTAGGTCTCCACCACCAACTTGCCTCACCTCCAGCCTTGCACACCCAGGAGCTCTGTCTCAGCCCTCTATCAGGCCAGACCCATGGCAGCTCTGTGCTTCTCTCCTTTCTTGCTCTTATCTTCCGTTTGCTGTAATCAAGAAAACAGCAACAATTTCCATAAACTCACTAGGAAAGCCCCTCAGTCAGCTCTAGGCAATGTTCCATTGTAGCATGCTCTCCTGCCCCATCAATGTTAAACTGCTTTTTGCAGCTCATATGAAAAATGGGTGGGTACCATACATACCCTTCTAACCCTGCAACTGTGGCTACACCAGAAGCAAGCTTCATGGAAGCCATTCATACCTTTTAAGTACACTTTTTTTTTCTTACTAGCATCTTCTTTAATGTTTTTAAGCTCTAGAACCCCTTCCTTTCCTTCTTTCCCTTTCCTCTGTCCTCTTTTCTCCCCTTCTTGGCCACCCAGCCCCAGTTCATTAAATGATGTGAATATGTGCAGTGAGTTATTCTACATGCTTCATGCTTACAGATGAATATTTAGCTTGTGTAGGCCTTTAGTTGCAATTCAGAGATGAACATGCCCGAGTCCAACCTGTTCACAAATGTACCTGTGAAATAACATCTTCCCAAAAGAAGCTTTTCTGAAACAGAAAATACCCAACTTCCCAAGCACTTGTTCAATTACTGCCTGATATTGTGGAACATAAACACCCCTGAATAATGCCATTCCTTCAAACATGGAACAGCAATATTTGAGTAACTGGAGCATAAATATAGTTCACCTCAGGCAAGAGATAAATTACATTAATAAGTGTGGTAGTATTATTTAATTAGTTTGATTAGGCATAACAGAAGATGATATTATTTAGAAAATCTCTATTTCCTGAAGGAAGGAGTTGTTGCTGGATATCCCAATCTCTGGTTTCTGGATGTTATTTGTTGGGTTTGTGTTTTGGTTTGGTTTTTTTCTAGACAGATTCATTAATTGCTAGAGTATTGCTCTAAAGAGTATTTCAAAGAACAGGCAAACATGGGGTCATTAGCAGAGCCTGATGCAGCTTCACTTGTACTTTGGTACCTATGACCCATTTCCATCTCGTGCCTGGATGCAGTTGTGCTCCTCTCCAAATGCATCCCACAGAGCTTCATGTTGGTGGGGGGTTTCAACACCTGCACCCCCCAACCCATCAACCTCTTACAGACTTGTGGGGGAACAGACAGACTGGCTGGCTGCCCACAGTTCCTCTTTTACAAATCTGTTTCTAACACACACACAGAGAAAATAGTTTAATTACCCACCAAGGTAACTAAAAACCTTTGGAAGGCTCTGCCAAGTCACCATGCCAATACTCTGTAAGACACAACTTCAGACATGGCTCCCATCTTCACTGCTGTATCTTACTTATTTACTAGATTTACTGTGCCATTAGGCTCAGCAAGACCTGCTGTGCTGTTTATGCTGCAAATGCTTGAAACTGTGAAGTATCAGGTCTGCAGCTTCTATTTAAGAGTGGCCTTGTGGTGCCAGACCTGTCTGCAGAGGCTTTAGTCCCTGAACCCATTTCTGGTTCCCTCTACCATGCTCCCAACTGCAGCCCTGGTCTTCAAAAAACTATGTACCAATTTCTAATTCACAGATTCACAGGTATTAGGGGCTGGAAAGGACCTAGAAGATCAGCTAGTCCAACCCCCCTGCCAGAGCAGGGTCACCTAGACCAAGTCACCCAGGAACAGATCCA
>JANHGL010005484.1:0-14484 GCA_024611195.1 Ceyx melanurus | reverse complement strand
CTGTCGGGCCCCGGCAGCGCCGCTGCCCCGTTGCGCTACAGCAACGCCGGCTTTAAACTCCTGTTTAGCGGAGACCAGGGACAATGCCGTTCTCTCGACCTAGCAAATGTTTGGTGGGATTTAAACTGGATTGAAAGTCCAAGTCCTTTGTTTCAGTGGGAATTTGGCCTGCCTGAGAACTCAAGGCGTTCATTGAAGGGTCAAATTACTGCAGAAATATCTTCCCAACAGTATCAGTGGACAGCTATGCAACAACTCACTGGGATGATTTGCATGGAGCCCTGACCCAGATCAGAGTAGCTTGAGAAAAGGTTACTTGTAAAGCTTAATCATCTTTGAAGTATCTTTGCAATACAATTATTGGAAGATACCAGTCAAAGGTTGCAGTCATTTCTGTCCATTTTGGAGCATAACAAAACAAAACCTGTTATCTGGAAGAATGAAGGGAAGCAGTAAATTATTTATAACGGGATTCTACCATACACAGCAGGTTTTAGGCCAGCTTGGGGTCCCTGCTTCCGTTGACAGTGGCTAGCCCCAGCTGTTATATTGCCGTGGGGCCACGACTGGGTTATTTGATTATCTTGCTTTTGTCTTCCTTTGCAGGGCTGTTAAAACCAGCAGATGGTGTCAGGTGAGGAGAACAGGAGTGGGAATGCTAAATGTGGTACCCTTAAAACTAAATGAACAAAGCAGCAAGGTGCTTGCTTTTGCACCCTGGGAACAGTCCACTAGCAGAGGCAATGGATGGAGAGGAGGGGGAGAAGGGCCTGGAGCTTGCTGGGGAGCCTAGCTGAGCTGGCTGGATAAGCTCACTGCCTCTGGGTGCTGCAGGCTACAGGGGGTGGCCTTCCTACTTCCTTGCCTTCTGTGGGGAAAGTTGGGATGCTGGGTAGGGATGTAAGGAGGGAGAAAGAACATGTTAATGGGCATCTGGACATCTTCCAAAGACAGCTTTCATTTGCTTTCAAGATCCGTTTATTTTCGTGTTGTTTGTTTGGGGGTTTTTGTTTGTTTGTTTATTGTTTGGGTTTGTTTGGGTTTGGGTTTTTTTGTCAAGGCATGTGTAAATCAACTGCATTGTATCCTGCATTTCTGAGGGAACTAAAGATTCTGTAGTGTGTAGCTTGCTATAATGTGGCCTGATAGGTCATCTTCAATTTGCCACTGTAGATGCCTTCTTTGATTGCTTTGTGGATGATGCAAATACAATGTGGGGAAAAAAGAGAGGCCTGAACTTCCCTTCAGTGCTATGCATGTGATCTATCCGGATCTATCGGGTCTGGTTCATGTGCAGTTCATTCTCCATACACAGCACTCGGGGTGCTGTGCTTTGTAATGGTAACTGGAAAGGTGCTGGTAACACACCAGTGTTTTGGCTGCTGCTGAGCTGTGCTTCACAGCATCACAGTGTCTCTCCAATGTTCCCCTCTCACCAGTAGGCTGGGTGTGGGCAAGACCTTGGGAGGAGATGTAGCCAGGACAGGTGACCCAAACTCTCCAAAGGGATATTCCATACATGTCTGCTTAGCAATAAAAGCTAAGAGAAAGGATGAGAAGGAGGGGCATTCTTTATTATGATGTTTGGTCTTACAGAGCAGCCACTATGCAGCCACTGAAGCCCTACTTCCCAGGAATCCTTGGAGATCACTTGCTGTTGGAAAGTGGTGAGTTAATCTTTTGTTTTCCTTTGCTCCCATGCATGTCCTTTTCTTTATTTATTTTATAAACCATCTTTATCTTGACCTATGAGATTTTTCCATCTTATTTGTTCTACCCATCCTGCTGAGGAGTGGAGAGATAGAGGCTTGGCGGGCATCTGGGTCATCCCACCACAGTCCTTTATGGCACCCAATGAAGGGCCCAAGGAATTGAAAATAAGGATATTAATTGGGAGAGGTAATGGGCAAAACATGGAATGAATACCATTAGAGAAGCATAATGATTGTGTGGAATTTAGATTTGTTGCAATTTTAGTGAAAGGGCAAGGGGTGGATTGTGTGTAAACTCTCCACTTCCATTCAGTGTTATGATGTTATTTTGATTTTGGCATGGGGAATTATTTTTTGTTGATGTGGGGTTTTTGCTGCACTTTATGGATCTGCTAATTGACTTGAGTGGAAAAAAAAATCTCCCCTCTGCTTCTGCTCCTCCTATTCTCTCTAAGCCCAAAAGCAGTCCACCCATTGTGTGAAGGCAAATGAAAAGTGGAGGAATGCACCTTCTTCCTTGTGTCTCCCACAGCTCCAGTAACAGTGGTATGGATTTCACATTATCCTTTCCCCTCCCCAAGTCCAGCAAACCAGCAAATATTTTGAGGCACAGTTCTGGTCACACAGATTTAGGAACATGAAAAATAGGTAACACAAAAAGAATGCAATGGGACTGAATTGAAGGGATCTTCAGCTTCCCCCCGCCCCTGGTTTCTCAAGTTGGGACTTCATCCCAGATGAATACATGCTTAGCCAGGCACAGCAGAGATCAGCTCTTCCTTCCTGTTTATGCAGCCCTGGGCAAACTGCTTGTACTTTGTTCACAAGAATAAACAGCAACCAGTGTCATGGTGAACTTGTTTCTATCATCATCACTGATCTTGATCTTTCAACTGCTTTTGCTGCTTCTTATTTATTGGCAAAGGAACTCAAGCCAAAGGTCCTTCGGGAGATGCAAGGACAAAAGAAGGCACCATTTGCCTTATGACTGATGTTACCGCAAATGGCCAGCCAGTGAACATAAAGATATTGGATTTATGATGGAAAAATTCATGAGGAAAATTGCAGGGATAAGACCTGCATTTCTAAGAACACATCTGTTCCATGATGATGCTTCAGTTCTGGCTGGAATCAGCCTTTCACATCAAACTCCCACTGCTAAAAACAAAAGGCTTTGGGGCTTAGGTCTGGCAAGTACTAGTCACAGCAGCTCCTGGAGTCATTCCCTGGTTTCTATTCTAAATCCTACTGTGTCACTTAGATTTCCAAAAAGGGATAGCTGTTCCCATCTGACTAGTTCTGATGTGAAGTAAGATTTAAATGCAAGATGCCAATTCCAATCCTTCCTGGAGTTCTTCCCTCTGTGCATTTTGACTTTTCCCATTTGCATCAGATACACCCTTGTTCAGATAGATGCAAGCTGCTGCTTGTTATTGTGTCAGACCCTTCTGTATCAAAAGAGATCTTGTCTATGCATGAAATAAATCCTAGTTATAAAAGAAGATAAAAATGTAGATTCCCTGGGGTTGTTGATGAGGCTCTGGGACTGTCTTAAACCCTGGGAGATTAACTTCTGGTTCTGCAAACAAGCTCTATCTGTGAAATGTTTCTTGCTGGAGCCAGCTCCTCCTGTTAACAAGCAATGTGTTGAGACTCTGCCTGTGAAGGCTGCATCTCTGGGAAGTTCAGTGGTGGACTGCTGCCAGGGCAGGAAACCTACATGCATGATCATTAGGCATAAATTGGAGAAGTTAGACTGTCTTCAGTGGATTTACTGTACATTTAGTAGCATTTCATTGTTTTATATATATTCAGTTTTACTGATTGATCATCCAAGCAAAGGGGTTTGCAATGGCAGCAGCTGCAGATCAGGAAGACAATATATGTGAGTCCCAGCAGAGCTCACATCACCAAGTACAGGATTACATAATTTGGAAGTGTGGGCACCTGTCTCTCACTCTTGCACTAACTTGAATTTGTTTTGCTGAGAGGCACATACAGGAAAGGTCTGCAAGGCTGGTTTTGAAGAGGAAAGTGAAGGACAAAGGCACAAACACAATAGAAAGGGTATGCGAAGACAATTTAAAGATGGGTTCAACAACAGGTATTCAGATGTGAAGAAGAAATTCTGCAGTGGTGAGAGAAGCTGTTTTAGAGACATTCTATGAAAAAAAAAAAAAAGGGAGTAACATCACAGAAAGAGACAGCATTTTGTTTTGGTTTATTTTAGTTTGGGTTTTTTTACCCAGAGATTTTGAACTAAGGAGATAAATTTGTTATAGGAAAAAGCTATGCTTCTAGAGCTGTCAGTCTCATCCTGGCCAGCATCACCACCAAATGGCATTTAGAAACTAGACAGATATCAGAAACTTTCTCAAGTTCTGGGAATCATTAAAGAGGTGGTCACAGTGATAACTTCAGATGTTCCAGGATGCTGTTCAAATGGGCAGCAAAGATATAGAGATGGAAATTTGGAGTGCAAATATATGGATAATGGGACAACGTAGCATGCAAAAAGCACCTAAAAGAACATGCAAATAGGCTTAAAAATGACATGGAAATGTACTGATCTTGAGGTCCAGAGGTGCCACTACAAAATAATGAAGTGCTGTTGCACTTTTGCTGTCTTGAGACTACACATGCAAATGACTCCAGGCTGTATTTACAAGCACATGTGGACCTGGGACTATGGGAATGCATAACGCATGCCAAGGGAGCAGCCAAAAGCAGGCTCGAGTCACAAGGGGTGTGAGAAAGCTCCAGGGCACAATAAACAACAAGATCTCCTTGTTACAAAAGATGAGAAAAATTGGGAAGCACAAGAAAACTGTTAGCATTATGCTGAGTTCTCAGATCTGTGCCTGCTAAATTAATGTTTTAAGTAAAATAACAGGATTTTATAGCATGTTTCCAACTAGTCTTTTGACAGCTTTCCACAGATGGTCTGAAGTACATAGGAAAATATAATGCAAGTGGAAAATTTCTTGTCTAACTTTACAGCATCCTTACATGCTCTCTCACACATACACCTTCTGCATGTCCTGGAGCAACAGTCTAAATGCAACAACTTCATGACCACTGGCAGTTTTGAGATGCTGAGACAAGGCTAGAGGATTGTAAGCAGAAGAAAATTAGCAAGAAAGTGATGTTCCCAACAGGAAAATAGAGTGTGGAAATACAAAGGGATTGCAAGGCAAAATGAGGGGATCTGTAAAGGCAGTGTTAGCAGCACTAGGAGAGGGCAGAGGTTGGCTGAGGTGCAAGATGGAGAGGCACCCATCAGGAATGAGGGCCAGCACAGCTGTAGGTGCTAGCTGGAGTGCTCTAGGCAGATGAGATGGTCTCCAGAAAGAAAGTAGCCTTTACATGGGAGGAGGGAGGGGGCAGGAGTGCCAGAGGCTCCCAGGTAGAGTAGAACACAGATGGTGGTAGCAAGGAAGGACTGATAATGTGGCTTGGGTGAGGATAGAGGGAGGACACTGGGAAACTTGGTCCTCAGGCTTGTGTGGAAAGGGAGAAGTTGTCGGAGAGGAAAAACAATTCTGAGAAACAGGAGAGAATATGATCCAAAGCGACTTTGCAGTCAATGGCACCAAAAGCAGCAAGACAGCCACATGGATGGGGTTGAAGGAATGAGAGGTTGTGAATGATGATGATGCCATAAATATATATCAGGGCTATCAGAGTGAGGGTGGAATTGGATATGGTTCTGGATGGAATTTCCCATTCAAAGGACAAGAAAGAAGAAAGGAATGTCCTGGGGGGATGTAGAGATAGTGAGAGATTATAATATGCTACCCTTGCAGGGCTTGATGAAGTTGCCTGGAGGAAACTGAAGATTCAAAAAAGTAAGGGATGGAGTAAGGCTAGTGTTACAAGCTGTTAGGAGGTGAGAGAAGATGAAATTTCTAGGGCATTCAGATAGAGTAGTGATTTCTAAATGCTATTTACTGTGTGTAAGAGCCAGGGAGAGTGCAGGAGGAGAGAAAGCCTGGGAGAAGCTGACAGTACTCAGCATAGGGGTAAACAGAAAGACTGTGTGAAGGAGTAGTCCAGGGTGGGGGACCTAAGGGGAAGGAAACTGGAGGAGAAGGACTGGGAGAGATGATGGAGTGTAAGATACTAGGAGTATGTGAGGAGTAGGAAGGCCAAGAGGAAGCAAAGGATACAGCAGTACAACAAGGCTTCGTGTGGCTGAGGAGTGTGAGAGAAAAGGGGATGGGAGTCAGAGAGAGTGGAGCTAGTGTGAAGGTGGAAAGGATGGAGAGATGGAAATGTTCCAAGGTGGGAGGGAGAGGGAGAGACAAATGAATAGGCAAATTATAACTAATGCAATAATTAGCTGCCACAGCAGTAATCTGATTGTCACCCAAAAAAAAGAGGATGAGGCAGGGAGCTCGTGAGCGAGGAGGAGACAGCAGGATGAGGCCAGAGAGCAGGCAGGCAGAGGAGCAGTGTGGGCCAAGCTTGCCTGGGAACAGCAGGCAGCAGATACTGGACTGCAGTTCCTATGGCAACGTATACAGGCAAATGCAACAAGTGTGCAAATGTGGCTTTAGCAGGGCGCAGCTTGGTGCGTTTCCACGCCATGCTCCTCAGGGGATGAGCAGAGCTGTGCACTACCATGGCTGCAGGGTACTGCCCCTGAGGAAACCAGCGTGAGTTACTAGCACAGTTGAGACCAGGCCCTTTCACTGCTGAGGAATGGGTTCCTTGTGCTCTTTTACCTTGTTCCTCAGTGTCCTGAAGCTCAGCAGGACAAAAGCTGCTGAGTGCCTTGTCAGCAGCGAGGTGCACATGTGCTGTGTGGCCAGGAGCCAGCTCCACAGTGTATGGCCTCTGGAGAGGACAATGGGAGAGTGAGCATCCCTCATGCAGCACCATGAGGCTGGGGGCTTAAATCTCCAGTGCCCTGGTGCAGCCTGGGCTGCTGCAGCCAGCACTTTCCTCCAGGCACCTACAGCATGTAGGTGCCTTCAAAGAGTCTGTCATAGTGTGGGGTCAGTGTGCTTAGAGCAGGTAGAAATAGCACACGTTTTTCACAGGCTGGGGTCTTCATTCCTCAGTATATTTTTGTCAGATTTTTCCTCCTTCTCCTATTGCATCCCCTATAATTAAGCAGTGCTTTGGGTGTGCAGCTACTCCACAGCATTATGCTAACATCCTACACTAAACAGCTGGAGACAAAGCACAAAGAACACTTTTTTTCTGTCCAAAGAAGCTGTGTTTCCTAACGCACTGACTCCTAAAAGAAAGGACATCCCTGGTGAGTTCTAGGCAAAGATGCTGTTCTGTTTGCCTTCAAGCTGCACCCTGGCAGAGGAGACAGCTGTCAGGAGGAGGCGAACATATCCAGACCATGTTGTCCAGGCTGCTCCCTCTTCTCCCCAGAGCATCCTTGGTCCTTCATGAGTTGCATCAGCCCTCCAAAGCAATGCTTGGGGTTTCACAGCCGTGTTTCGAAGTGCAGCTGCATCTAACAGCAGAGGGAGCTCTGGGAGAGGAAGAAGAGCAGACTGAGCCTGGCAGGAGCGGTCCCGGCGAAGGAGGGAGGCAGGCAGGAGTTTTGCAGCAGCTCTGCTGCACCCAGGTAAGGGAGCCTTTAAATAGCATAAAGGCATGAGGAAAGGGGGCCTGAGAGAGGGAAAAATGGTTGAAAGGCGACCACCATGGAAACGAAAGAAGAACTTTACGTATAAAAAGACATGAATGAGACAAGCAGAAGAAATGTCTTGGTGCTCTTTGTCTTGTAAGATTTAAGATCTAGACTAACTTCAGAGTCTCTGGTGCTAAATAGCTCTGAGGGGGAGGAGGGTATCTTAGTTACTTGGGGAATGTTTTCTGTGTATTGAAATGTTAACATTTTCTTTCTAAGGAGAATTCTCCATGTTGAGCTCTGTTCTTGACTCAATTTCAGAAAGTTTCAGTGACATTTTGAGAAACTCTAGTGCCATTAATTCACACCACGATCAAAGCAAAGTGGTGATTATGCCTTTGTGGCTGTGTAAATACACCCACTGGAAGATGATGGCCATTTCTGCTACAAGTGGGAAGACAATAATACCAACTGGTCACATCACTGGCCACATCACAGCACCCACAAAGCCAGATGATGCATATGAATCTCAAGTCACAGGGATCTGAGAAGAAAAAAAAAAGATTCTGGTCTTTCCATCCCTTGTTCCCCATGGTCCCGGGTGCAGCACAAGAGCTGGCATGATTCATTCTACAGTCTCTGGGAAACCCAGGGGAAAACCGCCTGATAATTTCAGTTGCTGTTGTCAGAACATATAATTAATCTGACAAAGCAAAATGTTATTTTGGGGCAAGGCATGAGACCTTCCTTATCCTGTTGTCTTTTTCCATAAAGTGATAAAATAAGCTGAGGACTGGGGAAGGTACATATTTATGTGTTTTGTGGTGGCTGTACAGTGTTGGCAATGAATTCACTACTGTGTAATACATATGAACATCACCACTGCTTTCTACAATTAATTTACATTCAAGGTAAACATAGAGAAGACAGGATGATTTGTAGATCACAGTAAACTGCTTCCATGAACATATGTGTAGTACTCCTCCCTTGTATATGTCCTTTAAACATGAGATAATGCAGGTTTTAAATGAGTGTGCCAAGTGCCATGGCAGCTGTGGATAGGAACCACAGGAATCCTTGGGATCTTTAAGGTGTCATGTTAATGTAAGGTGGATAGTGCAGTGCTAAATTGACAGTGGATATCTAATTGTAGAAGCTTGGAAGCTTTAGAGACTGGAATACTTTGATTTATTGTCGTTGTATTTGAAAAAGTATTGGGAAGAGGATTTCAGAAGAGGAGTTACATCATGTTGCTGTTTTCCCATGGGTAGAGTCTCTAGAATGGAGCAATTGATTTTGTTTATAATAGGCACACATAACTAGCTGCTGCAAAGTTAAAAGATTTATCTAGCCATTTCAAACAAAATCAACTGTTCTTAGTGCTGTGTTGGCAAGCCTGGGTTCTGCAGGCTTCCAGGCACAAACACCGTAGCCCCATTGAAGTTGTTGAGGTGGGAAAAGAGCTCCAAGTCCTACATCTTTAAGGATCTCCATTTTGAAATAGGCTTTTTCTATTCTCCTTCTACAGAATGACTGGTAGTTTAGTTTCTTTGCTCCATGGGAAAATAGGAAAGCAGAGAGAAGATGCAGCAGGTAAGAAATAAATTATATGTTATTTTCCTAGCACTTTTCTCTGCTTTTTTTTTTTTGCCTGGTCTTTCTCAACTATCTTGTTGGTTTGTTTTGTTTTGTTTTTATGTAATGGTACAGCTGCATCCATCATCTTCAGCCATTTGAATGGAGATAAGTCATTTGCAGGCTGTGAGCATTTTGGTCCTGCATATGTTCTTTCTTTTTCCTCCCGCTGCTCTGAAAGCTCTGCCCAGCTGTGCACCTCATTATGCCCTTGTGGCTAGGCTATTTTAAGAAAACTTTTTCTGAAGGAATAACAGAATCAGCCAGCTCTAACTATTGTAACTGCAGAATTGGGGAAGCAAAGGTTAAGTGCTAGCATGGGTATAGCCAAGCACTCTGAAGATAACTGGTCTGACATTTCTTTTAAGACCACCATTTTCCTAGATGGGCAGTGCATTCAGGTTTTGTGTTGTGCCATTGAGCTACAGCCATTTAACTGAGAAAAAGCAATTGAGATCTGAAGAGGGAAGAAGGATTTTCTGGCATGATTTGAAGAAAGAAATAACAGACTGAAATGTCCAGGGGGAGGCAGGGAAATTGTTCCATTGAGTTGGGCTGGACAAGCCATGACAGATGAAAATTTCTTTTGTTCTTGTCCTGCTATTTCTGGTTATCATAGGGTTTTAATTTTTATTTCCTACTCAGCCTCCATTAGTATTTTGGAAATGGGGGTGAGTAGAAGTGATAGAAATCATAGAAGTAGTAAAGCAGAAAATTGATAAAATAGGAAGAGCTAAGTAGATTAAATGGACTAGTCACAGGCTAATACCTCACCCTCCCAGCCTTCTGGTTCTAAAGATCTGAAGGTACTCAGCACCTCAGTGGTGGTATCTGGCGTGCTGCTGAGTTGAGATCTGAGTCCAAAGATGCTGCATTACCAGGCACTACATTTGACTGACACATGCTCTATCTTGGGTTGACCAATGGGCACAGAACCTTATTCCTGTTTCTTCCAAATTAAAGTCCTGCTGAGTGGAGCAGCCAGGGTGAAGGGCAGGTGGTAGTGTTTGCAAGCAGCACAGCTTCCTGCCTTCCTGTCATACCTCCGTTCCTTCTCAGATGATGCTGTGTTTTCTAAATTTATTGATAAGGACCATTGATACTGATACCATCTGTTGGTATATCCGCTGCATGAAAAGTGAAAACTCATTAAAACTAGATCTTTTGTGTAATCAGGATCACCCAGCAGAAGTTGTTACATTATTCTTGCTGTCACTTGAAAAACTTTTCTGAGCTGCAGTGTGACAACACATGCTGCTTACCATGCACACCGTCGTGGCTGCTCCTCTTGTTTCAAAATACAAAGGTACTTGGCAAGAATGTGACCTCATCCCCCAAATCTCCATTCCATTTTTAGATGGCCATATGACTGACTTTGTGTGATCAGAAATGAATCTGAAGAACTGGTAAGCACATTCTGGAATTCTGGGTGTAATTAGAAAGGGGAAGAAACTGCTTTTTATCTCAAGTGGTCATTCTAACATTGTGAGGTAGAGAAACTCTTTCTTTCAGCCCAAGGTGGGAATGACTTTTTCCAACAAGGAAGTTCAAAAGCTGGGAAAGAGTCATGGCTCTGGAACAGAATAGGCTGGTTTGCAAGGCCCCAGATGTCACCATGCTTTCAGCATAGCAGCTGTACCAGTTTGAAGACAAGCAGAATAGTGAAGCACTTCAGAAAAAGTTCTAACATGGGTATGGATAATTACTTTAGTTATAAAATAGTAAATAAATTTGGTTGGCAAGAATAAGAAAGAGAAAGAAAAAAAAGCAAAGCAGCATATTTCTCCACTACAAAAAGCATTACAAAACTTTGCCCCTACTCTTCTAGGTTCATTTATAATTCCATCTTTTTTTTTTAGATGTCTTTGAGATTGTCAGTAAAACTGTAGCTGAAGGAGAACTGTCTGACACAATTTAGTTAGAGCTTCCAAAAAGCTTTGACATTGTGTGCTGGTCACGGGTACGCTGAGCTGCAGCAGCCTCACAGTGCAGAAGTGCAGCCCTTGGGTGACAGGTTTCCCTCTCCTCTCTAGAAACGCAGAGCCCTTGGGCTGGCTCTCCACATGGCAGCCCCTCTGCAGCCAGCTGTGAGCACAAGCAAAGCAGGACCCTGTCAACATCATCTGACTGCAGGGCAATAAACCAGCTGCCAACTCATTGCCCAGTTTTGTCTGGAAAGTCAGCCTGGCTGCCACTGTGGGAGGGAGCAGGACACAGAGGTGGCACTAAGGGCTGGCTGGGCAGCAAGTGGCAGGTTGGGGATGCTAAGCATGACTGAATCCCCAACCCCATCTCCTTGCCCGTGTGTCCTGGGTGAGCACCACAGGCTGAACTTCTTGGTATTAAAAAACTTGTTTCTTGGCATGGGTGGCTAGCATCCAAGTGAATTAACTCATATGTATCCCCCTAATTAATGCCCAGTTAATTAAACTGGAGTCTCCCCTTCAAGCTTTGCCCATTCCCTGAAGCCAAATCACCATGTTTCCAGAGAGGAGAAAGCCAGTTCCCTACCCACATCTCCCTTCTATGTTGCCATCTGCATGTCTTCCCAAGTAACTGACTCATCTACCTCTTCATCTTCCCCTTAATCTTAGATTTGATTGGGAGAAAAAGTTGTCTGCACACTCAAAGCCAGGACTGAAATATTTCTCAGGCAACATTTCCCTCACTGTTTTCCAAGGAACCCCTGGCACTTGCTGTTTTTGGCACCATCTCTTCCTTATGGTCACATTCTGCTGGTGTCCCTCCTGCACCTGGCTCCCCTGGACTCCTTCTGGACAATGTCAAGCAGGCATTTCTGAGATGCATGTGATGGACATTTGAGTGAAAGTAGAAATGGGGAACAACTGGGAATAAATTGTCAGCTTTTCAACCTTGCCAAAATCATAATTCTATTGGAGAGCTAATATTAAAAACAAATAAACAAACCAACAAAAAAAAAACCCAAACCCAAAACTGATACAAGAATGGGAATAATGCAAAGGTGAAAAAATATTACATATTCTGCCTAGTCAAGATTAGGGAATTTGAAAAATTTGAACTAAAATGCAGTTGTAAAAACAAACAGTATGAATTTATCCTGTGAGGCGTATGGCTGCATTGCTATTGCTTGTTAATGTAATCACTAATTCAGTTCTCTGAGCCAGAGATTGAAATAACAATATTATTTTATTTTAATTGTAAAGGGCTAATGTCAAAACTGTGCAAGTGGAAACAGTTTTTCTTCCTCTGTTTTATGATGTCATCTCTTTCATCACAAGGAGTAACGTGGAGCTGGCTGACATATTTCTGTTGAAGCAACCCTATAGACTGTAGCAGGAGAACAGAACAGCTGGGACATATATTTGCCACAAACTTGGCTTTTTCAGGTTTTTAACTCTCCACCTCCTCTCTCTTCTATCCCACTTCAGCATGTCTCAGGCAGCCAGAGACAGAAACAGCCATCTGCAAAGAACTGCCCAAAAGCACTGAGGCTCGAGCCCAGGGAAGACCAAACCTGAGACAGTGGGAAAAGTCTTTGCTAGAGAAGCTTGAAAGGAAGAAACGTAAAGGCTTTAAATGAAAGATGAGTTACCTTTAAATACATAGCACAACAAGGGGGGGAAAAACTCAAACCAAGCAACCCAGCATACATTCTGTAGGAGGTAAGTCTTTTTACACTTGCATTTGCCCTGTCAGAGAGGGACTCTAATTGGATCTGGATCTATCCAGTTCCAGGTGCCTTCTGGCTCAGGTCCCCGGAGCTATTCATTTGTTTTGCTGGTGTGCCTCAGCTTGGCACAGTGTCTTGATTGCCAAGTGAATGTGGATCCAGCTAGCTCTGACCAGCTCAGGCATTTGAAAAAAAAATCCTTTTTCTTCCGCTTGAATTTCTCTGCCAGCTGCCTGCAAGTCAGGATTTCTCAGCCAGCAGCTCTTGTTATTATCTGTTTTCACTTGCCTTGATGTTTACCAGATTGGACTGTTTTTATCTCTATTAACCCTACATCGTTGTGGAGCCCCAGTATGACACACCCTGTGTGGCTTGGGCACTGGGTCAGAGAAAAAACAAATGGCTAATGAACTCACCTTACGAGGAAACAGTGAGGTCTGAACAGCTGGCCAGAAATAACATAAGTGTTGATGATCTCAGGGAAGAAAATAACTAAAAAGCCAAATGAATGTATTAAAAATCAAAGCTTAAAATAATTGACAGCTCATTAGACTAAATCTGAACTCTGCTAAAATTCTCCACCAGATGAAAATGTTGGGATGAAAATAGCACTGAACAGCTGAGAGCAGGATAGGCTGGCCTGATTTTCTCTGGTCTCAGAAGCTGAATTGCTGCTAAGAAGTGCTTTTATTTGTAACCCTAGGTACACCTTACATTTAGACCAGAAGGTCTGATTAAAATTGCATCTAAAAATATAAAGGGGAGATTCTCAGCTTTTAAAGGGCTATAAAGCTAATCTGAATAATCATCTAAAATAATTTCTCATCTCCTCCAGTTCCCGGAAGTCGTGGGGATGGGATGAAGCAAAATTTGTAAGGAGACTGGTTTTGTTTTGGTTTATATTTATTTATTTATTTATTTATTTATTTAATGATTTATTAATGAATTTCAATATATTTTCGAAGTGTAATGGGTTACATCCCCTTCCAGTTAAAAAAAAACAACCCAGTTTGGTCACCTGACAGGTTAGCGTTCAACCAAAACTTTGGATTATTGATGCCTTTCCAGTTATAGGAGGAAACAAAATTTCTCATGGTTTTGGAGTGAGGATTAGGGTCAGTTCATCTCCTTCTTCGAGGTGCTGTGTTCAGTCGCAGGAGATGCAGTGTAGGGAGATCAGTGCCTGCAACCGGAACGGCTTCTGCCCCTTACCCAAGCTGAGGCTGCTTTTGACTTCTTGGTTCCCTCAATGGCTCAAGAAAGACGCAGAAAACGGAACATTTTCATAATTTTATTTTTTTCCCTAATTTGAATTTGTCGCTGCTTTCTTTACCTCACATAATACGCTTCTTTTACCTCCACAATGAGAGCAAACTGTGGGCTTTACTGCCAGACGTTTCGCTTTTATTGCTGCCGCTCCAAGCAGCCCAACCCACAATCCCGCTCGGGGATTTGCTGGGGTCCCGATTAACGGACCCCCCTCGGCCCTGCCCCTGCGTCCTGCAGCCGATCGCCCGGCGGCCCCGCAAGCACCTGATCGCGACGGCAGCGGCTGCGCGGGGGTTGGGAGGGCGAGCGGACGGGCTGGACGGAACCGGCTGCCGGAGCGGCCCGGCCCCCACGTGTGCGGCAGCGCGGGATCCATTGGCCGCCGCCGGACCGTGGGCGGTCCTTCGGGCCGTGGGGCCGGCCTTCGCGCCGGTGCCGTCCGTGCGCCGAGCCATGCGGGAGCGCGCTGCAGGGTGCTGCTAGGAACCGAGCACCGCCCGCCGCCTGCATGGCTGCGTCGCGGGAGTGATCTCCCCGGAGAAGGTCTGAGTCCCTGCGGCCCGGCACGACTCGGCCGGGCGGATCTCGGGGTCCCCCAGCGCGCGGGGCCGTCCCTGAGG
>JANHGL010005483.1:124425-139279 GCA_024611195.1 Ceyx melanurus | reverse complement strand
CCCGGGGGTGGGGCTTTGGGCTGGGCGGGGGGGGGGGGGTGGGGAGGTTTGGGGTTGGGCTCGGCTGCGGGGATGGAGTTTGGGGTCCGGGACAGGGCATGGGAGGAGGGATGGAGCTGGGATCTGGAACTGGAGGGATGAGGTTGAGGTTGGGCTCGGGAGCAGGGGTGAACCAGTAGGTTCCCAGCCCCCCTCAGCTGTAGCAGCAGCCCAAAGCCGCTGGCGTTCCACAGGGAGTGCAGAGCAATTAGTGGGGAGCTGCTTTAAAGGAAACTTCAAAATTAGCCGCAGTTGCTATTTGAAACTTGTGGCTAGACACAATAAAAGCAGATCACTTTTATTCTGAAAAGCCAGCAGTCAAAATTTTATTTCTATCTTTCATGAAAGACATTGGCCCGATTCTACCTTGGTTTACCCTCCCTCTGATTCTTCCCTCTCTGAAAGACTTCAACAATGAGGGAAGACTTCAACAACGAGAGAAGGCTTCAAAAATAATTTACCATTAAAAAAAACCAAAAGTTTTTGTTGTTAAATAACAAACGTCCTCCTTGAGACTGATCAATTCTTTATGTCCAGTTTGCTGTTTTCCACAATTTGAGTATTTCTCATTCTGTGGAGTTTTTGAAAATCACTAACAGCAAACATTGAGTATATAGCTGTCAATAGCATCAAAAAGGTATAGGCACTTAAGAATTCAATGGATAGAACAAAACCAACATCAGAATCTGAAAAAATACTTAAACAGCAAAGATTCTGGCACTTGGACAGCTAAAAAAAAAAACCCTTTTAAAAAATATTAAAAGAAAACCAAACCCCTAAAGCTTAACTTCAGGCTCTTTTCCCCGTAGACATATCTAGTTCCCCAAGTGCCTGGATAATAAGCTATATTTAGGGATCCTTTCTGTTTCTGGTTTTGCTCATTGTCACTGTTCAGTTATATAAGTGCCTTGCAAGTTCTTAGAAAACTGGTTTGTATAAGTTTATATGAAATAAAATGATAAGTATATTGAGTAAGAATTGGCACTTCCTTTAGTGAAGTAAAGAAATAGGTAAATTACACCTGGAAAGCAATAAAAAATGTTCATGACACACTTTTTTTTTTTTCAAGACAGTGATGCCATCATATCATTTAGATTTTCATGTCAAAATCTTCCATCCCTAATATCAGCCCGTTTTCCAGGGAGAGTTTATCTAAAGATGGGTAAGGCCCTTGAGTTCCAGTGCCTCCCAGCCAGCCCCAGCCTCCCCATCTCTCCTGACTTGGGCTAGTCCATCACAAAAGCTGCAGTACATTGCCAAGAGAGTAACATGGAAAGCTGTTTTTTTTTTTTTAAGAACAAAGAAAAAAATAAAATAAGTTTGAGTTTTCCCTATTGGAACATTGTTCTGTCTGAATTCCTTGAGAGTCCTTTAAATAAAAGGAAGAAGAAGAAAAAGAAGCAGCAGCAGCAGCACATCAAGGACTGTCTTGTTCCAAACCTGAGAACAGCTGCTGTCAGGATCAAGGAAAGCTGTACTGAGACAATCAAGCTCAAGAGACACTATCCAAAGACTTGATCTTGAAATGAGACTTTTCTGACAACTTCTCCTTTGACTGTTCACCTTGCAAAGCTATTTCTTTTTTTCCATTGTAAACTGTCCAAACAAAAACAAACAAATGTACAAACAAAAACAACAACAAAATTGTATTTGTCACCTTAATTACTTACTTCTAAACATTGGACTTTCAGTGAGTAGAAGCTATGTACCCATGAACTTTCTGACAACAACCAGCACTGATTATACTGCACTGCATGCAGAGAAAATGCTAATTAGCACTATTGAAAAGCACCGTGCTCTCAACATGTTCTTCATTTTCCCTTGTCTTCCAGAGGAAAACAACAAAGAAAATTAAGCTTCATCTCACGCTCAGCCTGGATATCAAACTAGTTCTTTCAGAAAGGCATTTACCGTAACCTTTGACTTAGAATTCCCAGGCCTAGTAAGAGCAGGAATGTTTGGATGTGCTGCAGCTTCAGCACTGGTACTGTTAGGGAGTATTTGCTGCAAATGTCTCTAGTCACACCGAGTTTTGCTCTGCAGAGGCAGCTCTGGCAGCAGCGTCCTGAAGCCTCTCACAAGCCTTTCAAAAACAGACACTAAAAAAAAAAAAAGGGCAAAGTGAAAATCCTCCAGTGCAACACTTCCTTTTTAAGGGATGGCTGTCTTCTTGATCCATGGAACTCTGAGGCCAAACTAAAACAATCCGCTTAAGCGCTGTGTAAAATAACCCCAGCATGAAGTCAGTGCCTGTGGAACTCACTGATTGCAGATGCTGAGGTTGAGGAAAATCAGGAAAGTTAACTTGTCTAGCTACAGAATCCTTAACTCTTCATAAAAGACAAAAATTGAGCTACTGCTGTTTGGTTACTTACAGCCTTATAGTGATATGCCAGGAATATTCCTGAAAAATATTTCACTTGCCCAGCCTGGTCTAGTTGAGGGTGTCCCTGCTCCCTGCAGGGGGCTGCACTAGATGCCCTTTGGAGGCCCTTTCCAGCCCTAAACATTCTATGATTCTATGAAAAGCAGTGTATCTCCCTACTTAAAAGGAGTACAGAGATTGTAAGCCTGCAGTAAGAAAATAGTTTTCTGTCTTTCTTGACTCCAGGGTGAAATACAACAACTATTTGATTTCTAGTGTCAAGAAAGTCTCCATTTGGAGACTATTTTGGAACATTTCCTAGTTGCTCAAACATTGAATAAGGAATAATTTCATGTTAAAGGCTCTGGCAAATCATATTTCTCTTCCTGGCCCTTTTATGCACTTCTGCATACCCTTTCACCACCAGGGTCCCTTCCCAATGGGGGAAAAGGGAAGACCTGTGTTCAAAGGACTCTCAGGCTCTGGCAGCTGTGGTGACACCAGGCATCCTGGTGATGTGCTCTGTAGAGATGCCCAGAGAATCAGAGACATAGCATGAAGCTCTCCTGTTCTCCACCTCTTTACTCAAAGGGATGCTCCACTGCCTAGAAACACTCTGGTCACCCATAACAAAGTTATTTTGCTTCAAACCACTGTCAGATTTATGCACCTGTCATTTGATAACTTTATTTTTGCTTATTAAGCCTCTAAGCCACCAAAATTTCATGCAGTAGGATATTAAGAAATTTGCTGCTCTCTTTAATACCAAATATTTTTTATGCACGTCTGTTCTCTGAATTCATACAAACACAAGTTAATCAATTTGTTGCAGAAGGTGACTAACAGGCCACAAATATCTGCAACACTTGAAATATTTAAATTTCTGGATCATTTTAAACTGGTCTGGTAACACAACACTCCAGAAAGACCCATGTTAAGATTTAGAGATTAGAAAACAAAATATTTTCAGATACCAGCTGAAAGTTGACAAGAATCCAACTCTAAATACCCAGAATGAATACTGCACAGACTATGAAAGAAGTTGTGTATTAAATAAATAAATTAATAAATATAGAATGCCAATTTGTACAGATTTTTAGCCCTTATTCTTCACAGAAATGGGCTACTCTCTGATCTCATGACTGTGTAACTCAAAATGAACCTACAGATTCCAAGCTACGAATAAATAAACCCCAGGGAAACAAATTGGAATCTACATACAACCAAAATTTAGCAAACTCAGAAGCCTGGATTACAACATTCCAGAGCAGGTGAGAACTAGAAGAGTGGCTCTTAAAGGGCAAACTTACCTTGCTGCTGGGGACAAAAACTTAGTGAATAAAATACACAAAAAGCAGCCTGAGTGAAAATACCAATTAATTGACAAGACACTGGATGGGTTCATATTAATTGATACATTCCAACTTATGGGTCATTCAAAGGCAAATTACCTCAACAGGGTCATGAGAACACATTCAACTAGAAGTCTTCTGCTATCTTTCATTTTACTTAAAAAGAAGAACCTTAATTCTGTTTAATTACAGTTCCAAAACATGCTTATGTGACCCACTGAAGTCAACTTGATTTTACAGGCTTTTTATTTAATAATTATTTAACCCTAGGAAAAAATTAACTGGTTCAGCTGATATAATCTGGAAATTTCTTTAATGTATCCTCTAGAGCTTTTAAACACTCTAAAATTACTTCATTTGTAGTTAAAGTAGCATTTTTATGTCCTCATCTGGTAACTCTCAGGTATTATTTCACCCCAAATCTCAAAATTCAAGAGGATTTACTGCACAGAAGTGCATTTCTTTCCAAATAATTATTTATAAAGAAAGTTCTATTAAAAAAAAAATCACAAGTATTCTCGGAATTTTCTAGGACATGTCTGAGCACAAAGATTTATAAAAGTTAATGGGATAAGAAGGAAAGTCTCAAAATCTCTGATAAATAATAAAGTTGTAAGTTTGGGGGGTTTTGTTTTTAAAGAAAGTAGAATATAAGCTATTCTAAAACTATTGATTGACATACAAAGAAGTGCAATCAAGGATTCTGTTCCAGTCTGCACCTCTCTGCTGCAGGCTTAAGAGAGCAGTACCCACTGAATGCATACTAATGAGAACCAACACCAGTTGAACTTATCACACATACTGTACTGGGGGTATTCAACTTCATGGTTCATGTGGCCATGATCTCATTTTATTGAAAACAGTTCAAAACAAAAAAATATTCACATGGTTTTATGAACCCATAGCAGCATCAAATGATTCAACCACCACAGTTTCTAGAAATCATGGCTATTCAGTGCAACTAAACTATTCAAGAATATTCCTTTTTCCCACCAAATTCCGCCTCTGCTTAGACCTATCTAGTTATTTCCCACCTTTCTCCCTGGCATCCTCCCATAGAAAAAAAACCAATTCCATCAGAAGGAAAAGCACTTTAACAAAATTTTCTATTTTCACAAGGGTTTGTATCACCTGGAATGAAGGTGGTGGTACCCTCTGGGAACCTGAGCTCAGAGAATGGTAAGTTACGAAGTGGCTGCATCATGTTGTGGCTAAAATAAGTTTTCAGAAAAGCAAGGCTGGGGGAAGCTGCTGTTTCCTGCATTGTCCCACCACACAAAGAAACAGTGTTCCAGTCCACCCGGGAGATGAGAACAAACCCGTAGTTGAACGTTGGCCAGTGTTGCTATGCTGAGCAGAGACAAAGATAATATTACAACATGGGGGGCCGTTTTCAGGCAATGATAATAAGGCATACACATTACTTTCAGAAGACCATATGCTGGAAAAAAAGAAGGGAAGATTAATTAATAGAGCAGGCCTTTAATTTCACTGAGGTTAACCAAAACAGTTCCACCGAGGTTTGTTCAAGCAAGGTTAAAATTACATAGTGTGGGAAAAAGTCACCTCTTCAAACTGTAAGATCTCTAAAGGAAGATTTTTACCAAAACAACTGTCAATTTGAGAGGAAGGGACTCTGCCCTTACTTAATCAAAGGAAGTCTGTGGCTTTGATGCACTCTTTAATGTGCAACTATGAGAATACAAGATGCAAGGTGCCCATTTGATATGCAGTGTTAACAGTGCTAAGCATTTTTTTTCCTAAATTGAGTGATCAAAGTAAAATCTCAGTTGCTGCAATGACTCATATGACAGTACCCTCTGAAGTTTATACACATGCTTTTATCAAAATGCTGAGCAATGGAAAACATGAACAACATTTCAACATGATCAGTATTGTTCATTCCAAGCCATAGAAAACCGCCAGGGAAGGTCAAATGTTTTCAGCACAAGCCAGGGTTGCAAAAATCTGAGTGAGAGATGGTTTGCCCATGTGTGTGTACAAACGTACCTTCCTTCCCTCCTCTGCTTGTTCCATTGAGATAAATACACTGTTTGAAGGCAGAAGGTGGAAATCCTGGAAGAGAATGGACTATCCCCTCTTGAACAGAATAATCCTGCTAAGTGGTCAGTGCCTTTGCTGGCATTGTAAGATAAAGTTGTGTGTTGTACAGCTGACAGAGAACATTTCTATTCATTCTATTACTTTAAACCTATTCTATTTCTATTCATTTCTATTCATTCTATTACTTTAAACCTAAAATGAACACCAGTG
Organism: Ceyx melanurus; assembly: GCA_024611195.1. Classification (NCBI taxonomy): domain Eukaryota; kingdom Metazoa; phylum Chordata; class Aves; order Coraciiformes; family Alcedinidae; genus Ceyx; species Ceyx melanurus. Next base: position 133,249 of record JANHGL010005483.1, on the reverse strand, counting down.
TAACTATAGTACCTGAGTGGGTCAGTTGAGATGCTGCTTCCTGTTTCCAATGAAGTCCTGAGACAATAGCAAAAGAATAAAATTATAAAACATTAAAAGTATTCAAAACCATTATGTCCTTAAACATCAAATGCTTAATGACTTTACATTTTCTTCCTTTTTATTGACATTTTATAACACTTTGCACTCTACCCTTCCCTATCATTAGACATGAATGACAATACTTTGGTCTATGAATCACTGGCAAAAGTTCTGTTGTATGCACCACTATATTAATCATTTCCAGCACCTGTCTTCTACTTGCAGTCCTGTATGGTGTGCACACAGCAGTAAAACCTCAGATGAAGTCACCCATGAGAGCACAGAGCCTTAGAAGATACCAGCACATGCACGCATTCCAGCCTGCCTTCAGACACCTAGACAACTGCTGATGCTGGAGAATGGGATGCAGGACCAACAGCCTCCTTTGCTCTCTGATCACAGCTGCTGAAATTTCTCCCTGACATGAACCACATTTTGGCAAATTGTGAAGTTAAAGTTGATGTTCAAGTGAAATTCACGTCTGTAATTTCAATGTGCAAAAAGCATCCTCCCCAGCAGGGTGGCAATACCTAAACCAACTCATGAGCACAGAAGAATCACAGAACCACAGCATGGCAGGGGTTGGGAGGGACCTTGAGCTCATCTAGTGCAACCTCCCCCCCAAGGCAGGTTTAGTGAGAGGTCCCACAGGAATGCATCCAGGCAGCTTGTGAATGGCTCCAGAAACAGAGACTCCACCACCTCCCAGAGCAGCCTGCTGCAGCCCAGAGCAGCCTGCTGCAGTGCTTTGTCACCCTCACAGTAAAGAAGTTCCTCCTCATGTTTAGATGGAACTTCCTATGTTCAAGTTTGTGCCTGTTACCTCTTGTCCTGGCACCACCGGGCACCCATGAAAAAAGACTGGCCTCATCCTCCTGACCCCTGCCCTGTAGCTATTGATCATTGATCAGATCCCCTCTCACTCTTCTCCAGGTAAACAGCCTCAGGTCTCAGCCCTTCCTCATCACAGAGATGCTCCTGTCCCCTCAGCATCTTTTTAGCCTCCACTGGACTCTCTCTCCAGTAGCTCCTTGAACAACCCTGTGCAGCTTACAGGAGCATGTTCCTGGCCCCTTTGCTTTCATCCTTCAGAGATCCACTAAGCAAAACCAGCCCAGCTGCATGGAAGAGGGAGCTGAGAATTTTTTTTCTGCAAGAGCCTCATGAAGTTCCATTCTCCTTCTTGCTGGCTTTTCTTACACTGGGCATCAGACTACTTCATTTATTCACCAACAGAACAGTCATAATTACATTCTATGGCTTTGTGTTCTCTACCCAAAAAAGGCAATTGCTGAGTTGTCCTGAAGATTAATTGCAGCAGAAAGTTTTGATACTGTAAGTACTGAGGTGATTCCAACCACATTTATGTTTAAGAAGCTATATTTTAACATGCAGTATGATATTATTAATTAAAATTGCTGTCGCTTAACATAACTTCAGGTTTATTATAGATACATATATGAAATAGAGCAAAATTATTCAGGCTAAACCAGTTTTTCCACAGTCTGTAATAAGACATTAGCCAAAGCCTCATAATGAACATGCCATCATCAGAAATAATTCTAAATACACTGATCCATTTATATCCCTTACACAAACTGCCAGAGACCAACTTTTGCCCATGCAGCCATAAACTTGTATGGTCTACCGAGGTTCACAAAATTAGCATTAGAATTGCATTAATTACATTTACAGTGGGTATTCCTAAAGCATCACTAAGTCTTACCAGTAATTGTGGGATTTAAAGTAATGTTTACAAAAATCAACAGGGCTGTGTGAAGAAAGGTCATAATCGCAGCATATGCAGGAATTAGTTGTACAGGAATGGCAACAATCCATATTGCCCAAATAGCTTTTAACTAAGGCTTTAAAATAGCTTTTAGGAGCTTATTCCATCCTGTTATTTGTTTGCTTCCAGAGTTCACGAGTTGTGAATAGAGATGAATTTTGAGGGGGTGGCTTACATATGTTGGCTTTGTGGCTCGTTGTTAGCTTAACAATTGCAAAGGGTGAAATTAATTTACTTATAATTAAGTTTACTGCTTAACACAGTGTGCTGTGGAAGTGCCAACCTGCTCCCTGAGCCTGCTGGTTTTGCCTTGATTTTAACACAGATTTTTTAAAAAATAAATCTTCTCTGAACAGTTTTTGGCCCTTCTTTCTATAAATAAATATTTAACAGACTGGGTCTTTGTGCAGCAACAAGAAGTGGCATAAAGAAGAGATGCTAAGGAGCCAGGAGGCAGCTCTGATTAACCCCCACCCCAGCACACCCCTGATTGTGGTGCCAATGACACCGAGCACGCTGTGACCCCAGGGACTCCTCCTGCAATCACAAGGAGCAGGATTACAGCTTCATTAAAAACACCTCTGCTTTGCTGCTGAAGATGGACACTCTGGGAGGCTCCCTAGTGAACAAAAGCTTCCAGCAGAAGATGCATAGATTTTTAAAGACATGGAAAAAAAAAAAATCAACCCAGAATTTGTACAGTTAAAATACTGTGGCTGTTCTCAAACATGGCTGAAAGGTGCTGTTTTTACTGAGAGGGGTTTTGGGAAATTTCCCCACCCTCAACACAAGATTAGTAACCACTGATGTCCTTATTAACTGCAGTTAGAAAGCCCCACACTCAGATCTAATCCAGCTGGTAGCTGGCACCACGGAGCTGCAATAGCTGCCCATGTGCCCAGCACCATGGTGCTTCAAATGTTCATGTTGGTGTTGGACAGCCCACAGCATGCAGACAACTCACTGCAGCTCTGCCCCCCTGGGATGGCCCCAGGGAGCTCAGAGGCAGACGATGGGGTCTCTTTGGGTAAAGTCCCAATGGCCCCAGCTTCCCATCCTCACAGAGTCACATTCTCCAGTCCAATACAGAAGCAAAGCAGCCCTATGGAGAAAGACATTTACCAGCCTTCTGTGAAGATCAGGTAAGGAGACAGGGTCAAACACAGAGAGAGCTACATGAGCTGAAGAACTATCCCAGCAGGAGAGACAACGGATCTCTGTGGAGGAGATGGATAGGAACCAAGTGATGTCCCCAGCAGCGTTCCACAGACAGAAGTTCTAAGTCCAGCCTCACCCTGGTCACCCAGCTACAGATTCAACTTCCTCAGGAGTAGAGTGACAGCACAAAACACAAAGTTTAGTGGCCAAGAAAAAAAAAAGCCACTAGAGACAGGAGAAATAAAATAATAAAAATCTAATGAAAGATCTGGATTTGGGGTACAGAATGTTAGTTAGTTAGTTCTTATTGAATTTAGAGTATAATTTTAGTATAATCACATAATCAGTCCCCTTCTTTCATTACATCCAAAATCCCATTTAAGTCTTTTGGTTTCTTTCCAAGCAGTGCTCAGAGATGGAAAGTTAATTTAAAACATAAAAATAGCTTAAATCCTGAACACAGTATCATTAAGCTACAGCCAACAACATATTCTACATAAAGTAATGTCAGGAATGTCTGTTTCAAAAAAAAAAAAAAAAAGTATATCTACTTTAGGTTAATGCAAAATAAGGTTTGTTTGCTTTTGTTAACAAATTAACTGGACAGGAAAAAATATTGCACTGCTCTAAAGCAAGCGAGCAGGAAGTTCTAACAATCTCATTTATTTATTCCTAATAGGCACTGACTCAGCTGATTTGTATTACAGAAAGAAGTCCATACATTATATAATGATAAAGTTCTTAAAAATATACCATTAAAAATTTAACTTGGCTATACATGTACAAGTTCCACTTTGTACTTACACAAGAAATAAAAACAAAACAAAACAACAACAACAAAAAAATAACCAAAAAACTACTAACTGTAGAACTATGTCCAAGGAACTGGGTGAATATTGACCTAAGACTTATGCCACCACTAAAGAGAATAAAAACTGCAGAACTGTCCTGGATTATCAGGGAAATGCTCTGAACAAACCCCATGGTTTGTTTTGTTTCCATGGAGTTTGCAAGGTCCTTCTAGGTAGAGAAATTAGAAACTGATGAGTCAGCTGAATGGCATCCCAATGACATCCCTTGGTCATGCAAATTCTTGACATTTCAGAGCAAAGGCAGAGGAATCCTTGCACAAATTGTAACTAAACTTGGCACAGGGGGATATACCCAGTTGGATTATTTTGTGCTAACACGGTCATCATGAAACTTGAGGAATGGATGCAATTATTGGTAATAACAACCTCTGTCAAGCCTAAAAGGATTGTACAATATATGGATACACAACAGCTCCTGAATTACAAACTTGCTTAGAGCTGGCATCTATTTCTATCAGCTAGCACAGAAATCATACACAGTCCACTTCTGCAGTGTATTGTGCAGAAGAAAATAAAAACATTACTGAGAAACCACTGGTGTAAATTTCAGACAGCTGCTGTTTTGCTCAGTAGGCTTTAGGTATCCAGAGACAAAAAGAGTTAATACAATTCTAGTTGAGAGTTCTGTCCTGAAGCAAAAATGAATGCCACGGGCTAGAACACCTATTATGTCCTGTGTAGTGAGCAAACTTGAGGGCACAGGATTTCCTAGCAACTGGGTATTTACAAGATCATAATCCAAAAGGCTTTAGAAGATTTGAGACATACAATTAGCTTCTTGGAAACTTAAGCAATAGTACAAGATCTGTTTTATTTTGCTGTTTTTGTGATGAAAGAAATTGCTTTTCATAACTTCAAAAACCAGTCATCTTGAAGATCACTTCTGAAATTGCATAAGGTGGAGTTCCTTTAACCATACAGACATAGAGAAGATAAAAGATGAATACTGTGAAGAATTGACAGTCCCAAATCTCACTTTCCTCAGCTGTGATAATAGACAAGGAGTGTTATTGATCCGGGAGAGAGCATTACAGAGACCATAATTTAGACTATTGTGTCTCTCAGCATGGAACAGTGACAGTGGAAATCATTAAGACATTTCTAAGAAAGATGTCAAAGTGACTTTGGTAAGCAGCAGCATAACAGCATGACACAGGAGCTATGCTCTTCCTGACAGAGTGTCATAATCCTAGCAGCCCAGCACAGTGTTTGTACTAGAAACCTTTTACACAATACTTGTGAGTTTTCTTGACTGAGTGAAAAGTTATATGGAGGTTCTTACTATGCTGAGTGGCTGTTTTTGTGAGAGTCCCCACACAGTGCTAGCTGAGCTCGTCTGCACTCCCTTCTCAGGGTCCCGAGGGCTCCTTCCAGCCCTGTGGGCTCTATCCAACTGATTAATGCTAAGCTGGAGCAGGAGCAGTCCATTTCCATCAGTGCAGATGGCCACAACTGCTTCATTATCTGTTAACAGAGCATAAAGGAACCCATGGTACCACCTATCTTACCACTGACACAGGCTGCACGTAGCTGCACATCGTAAGCAGACGTTGTGTGAACAGCAAGAGAAACTCCCAATTTGAGACAAGCCAAGATATTCTTCTGGCATGAAAATGTGCGATGGTGGCAGATTAAATAATTGCAGTTGAAGCTTGATCCCCCAGAAAAGACTATTGAAATACATCATCTTTTGGCTAAGAAGTGAAATCCCCTGAGAGCATCCCAGTACAGAGTATCATCTGCAAATGACAACTCCGGGCGGGTGCGTCTGGAGAGAAAAGACAACTCTCAGCTCTATCAAACCTTTTGTACTAGGAGCAGCAGGGTACTGCAGCTTTTTAATGCTGAGGAAAGGCATGCAGAATAATATATTAAATATTTAAGACACTGTGCTAAATATTGCTCTGTGAATAATTGCTGCTTGTCACAGTTTCTTCGTGTGAACTGGCAGCACACAGGAGAAAGGGAAGCCTGCTCACTTCAGGCTGGTGCTGTGACACTCCACACGTTCAGCTACAATGAAGGACCAATTTTCTTCTTTATAATCCAAAGTGCAGCTTCATTAAATGGTAATATTTACCCTTGCTTGAGGATGGTCTGAAACCTAGCACTTAGGATTCCAGTCTTAGTGCTCCATTTGGTAGGTAAGCTCAAAGAATCTGCTCCTAACTGGAAAAAAGAAGGCAACAGAAGGATCATACTAAGCCAAAACAGCACCCTTCCAGAGAAACAGAACCAGAAAGTATATTCCAGCCATTTCACTGATCATCAAATAGAATCACCCCTTCATATTCTGTATAAACTTGCTGTTAAGTCACTTCCAAGAGCACTGATAGGATTGCAGGATGTCCAGCGTGACACCCAACGTGCTTTTAGCTACAAGCAAAAGCCATGATCACCAAGGAATAAAGGACTGCACAGTATCATGCCTTCTTCAGAATGCTGCAGTTCAGTGATGTGCAGAACACTGGGGCATCTTCAGCATGCTTCCTTTCATTAGCTGCTTAGTGATCCAGTTACCAAAGCATCCAACATATGGTGAAGTTACTTAACAGAGAACCAACAGAAAAAAAATACCAATGTAATATTAGCATTAATTTTAGTCCCCATCCCCTCACCCCTAAATTCTGCTCAGCACATCATCTCAGGTCTAGTTCCCCCTCCTTAGTGGAGCCTGGCTTTGCCCAGAGATCTGCCAAGCCATCAGATAGGTCACATCCCCCAGAAAACTGCAGAATTGCCCTGAGCTCAAGGGACCCAGTGGCCAGCAGTGCTTTGTTACCAAGAAACAAGCTGTGGGAAATTCTAATTTGAATATCATGGAGCAGAAAATAATTAAGAGCTTGGGCTCCTCCCAGAAATCAGGAGGAATCTGTCAGATATATGGCTAGAAGATCTGCCATAATGTCTCTTCTGGCTGGAGCATCATTTATCAGCTGTGCAGCTGTGTCCTGCATTAATTAGTGCAATACAAGTAAACCAAGATATCTTCAAGAACTGAAGGCAGGCTTGTGTAACAGCACATTTGTCTGACTCCTATACACCTGCCATGGCACTGCAATGGACCACTGTCAGAGAGCAGGTGCTGGTCTGGAGAGGTGTTTGCTCTGGTGCAACATGACTATTCTGACCCACTGGTCCCACCAACTCATCACCATGTTGTCAGCCAGCTCTCTGGGACACACACCACAATCTTATCCTAGGTCAGCTGCAAAGGCACAAGTCTCAGGAAACCTGCAATGCTTCTGGCAGCTACGTTCACGTGTGGATTCAGTCAGAAAAGCTGTCTCACTGTTGCCTGTCTGAGCTGGAAATCTAAAAGCAGAACAGCCCAACTCCAGAGGTTTCCACAGAACCGTGTGGGTAAGTAGGGCAGAACTAAACAGCACCCAGCTGATATTAGTCATTGGAACAAAACCTGAGCATAGTTTGAATGAAGCCTTTCTTTTGGATATAGTATGTAACAGCCTTACTGACAACACTGGCACTGTTCACCTAGAGAAGGCAGCATTCAGAAGGAAGGACTAGGAACTTTAAACAATACCATTGAAATCCTTGCCTCTATTTTTCTCTTCTCATACATTACGCTCCAAGTGTTTTAATGAATCCCTGAGACAAGTAAGTGCTTAAATACATGTTTGATGCTGCTCTTAGAAACCAAAAGCTTTCCTTGCTTGGGGCATGAATGACTTAAGATTCCCAAGCAGAGCTCTGCTGGGTTTAGAGGTTTTGCAGAGCTGCAGGTTGGAAAGCCCCATATTGCCTGTCTGCAGACTGCAGCTTCTTTTCCCAGGCCACTAGCTGTTAAAGCTGGATGACAAATCTAAGCAGGCAACTGATTATTCAAAAAAACAAGTGATTTGATAAGAGTTTTTTGTTGCCATCTATTCAAGACACCCCATAGCTAACTGTCCAAGAGGTTTGCTTTAGAGACAGAAATAGATCAGAGAAAGACAAGAGCTTTAAGAAAATTCTGAGTACACTTTTCTACTTGGCATACTAGAAACAACTGAATTTGGGTTGGAAGCCGTATTGTGCATCTGAAAATGCACAATTGTTCTTTTATTGTTCCTTCTTCAGGAGGCCTCTCTTTCCATCACAGGGTTCTGTCCTAATTTGGAGTGTTCAGCACATAAGCATGCCCAAACACTCATTTTTTTTATAACTTGCTTTCCAAATCAAAATGCAATCACAATATCTCAAAGAGATTTTAAGTCTGTAAGAAAAGCAATGTCTAGGAAACAAAGCCATCCTGACATGAACCTAAAATTCATGAGGAAATAGGCAGACTAGCAAGCTCAAATGGCTTCATTAATTTGAGAAGACTGTGCAAAAGCAATGCCAAATTTCTATACAGAGACAATAGAATTATATTAAATAAAGATGAGTTTGTGCTGACAAAGCTGAGGCCTGTATTCCTAGAGCAATCTGCAAGGGTTACAACAGGGGGACTTGGAGAAACTTCCTTTTCGAGACATGCTGTGATTTCAGTTTTGTCATATCACATTGTTCAGTGAAAGGCATTATTTGAAAAATTAATTTTAAAAACCTCCCAGCAGCTTGATTAACAGCCTTCTAAATGGTTTTCTAAAGGAACTAAACACCCCTAGCCCTGAACACTGAGAAAAAAAAAAAAAGTTTATCAAGGAACCACCCCTGTGATAACAAATGTTTTAGAACTTATTATCCACTGAACATCTAATCAGCATTGTTTTTCAAGGTGATATCTTGTTAGAGGAACTGATTTAATATTAAAATACTGCAGTAATGTGGTTTTGGGTTTGTTAGAAGTAAAGACCATCATTTAAATTACACTTATTCCCAGAGTTACATGAAGATCATATGTTTATTAACAAGCTTCAGTAGTATTTGCAGCTTAAATTTAGCACCATGAAAATAAAACCAACCCATACATGCAACATGG
>JANHGL010005483.1:99772-124325 GCA_024611195.1 Ceyx melanurus | reverse complement strand
TATTAACAAGCTTCAGTAGTATTTGCAGCTTAAATTTAGCACCATGAAAATAAAACCAACCCATACATGCAACATGGGAATTGAGGTTTTCCAAAGAAGGAAGAGAAAGCGTGTTGCTGATAGCAGCAGCCAATTGTATATAATTCAATTTGAAGACATTAAAGTTTCTAGATCTCTGTTTAATCCTCTGTGAGGCAGAGGTCCAGCATGCAAATGTAACTTGAGAACTGAAGTGTTTGAAAACATCTTGTTCAACAACGTCTGGACAACCTTACTCTCCATTAAAAGTTCTCATGTGTCCCTACTGGCCAGAAGCAGCTGCCTCTCCCTCTTTTTGCCTGTATATCCTCTGCAAGGAAAGTGATGCTCATGAGTCATAAATCTGAAAATGCTTTAACATTATGTGTTATCTTGATTACTATGAATTAAGCACTCACAGTACCAAGTTAGGCTAATTGCTATCCTTTGTGTGACTGTTTACCCACAGCATAAGCAGAATCATACCACCTACAAGAAAAAAGCACTGCAGCTCTGGTGTCACAGCAGGGCACTCTGTGCACCACCATCCATCCAGGTACCACAGTGAAGTAAAAACCACCACATCCAGTCGAATACAAAAATGAACACACCAAATTGGCTCCATTACATTGTATCTTATGAGACTTAGGACTTTCAGAAAGAAGGCCCTTTCTGCCCGACAGAGCCGCGGGCAGCCTGAGCCACAGCTCCTTCATCACCCAGCGCCACAGAGCTGCTGGTGTCCCGGCCTGCCCCAAACACCACTCACCACTGCAGAATTCAGACGACTTTCAACCTATTGCAATACATTCCTTGCAGTCAATGATCATTTATCTGCTGGTCAATGATATTTTTCCTTGATTGCCTGGTGTTTACCAGGCAGGGGCAGACGACAAGATACTGCAGCTACAGTTCAGTGTGCACGGCCCTTTTGTTTCCCAGGAAATATAAGAGAATGGCACAAGCTGTTGAGTGCATTCAAAGACCCGTGATCAATGTGCTGTTTGCCTATTGCTCAGTAAAGCTGCATCTATTTAGTGTTCATTTCAGCATTGCTGGAAAAGAAAATTGACAGTGGTATTAATATAAACAGAATCAATGATTTAAGTTGTAGTTCATGGTATCAGTCTGTCAGGGGCTAGGATGCTTCTCTTAGATACAGGGAACAACCTTTTTATCACTGCACATGCACAGGAAATGTTTTAGTATTTCTGTAGTCTACAAACCTACTGAAATGAAAATGGGGTTACATTGTTTTCACAGCATCATTTTTCTAGGGGAAAAAAGAAAAAAGTAGAAAAAGAAAAAAGAAAAGGCTTACAAATCTAAGCTAGGTAACAGCACAAGTCAGGGTTTCTGCACCCCCCACTTTGCAGAGGCTCTCCAACATTTAGAAACCCCAGAATACTAGAGTGTGTGTGTGTTTCAGATTTAAAATATGAACATATATTGATACGTTTGAGTGTATATATGTACACATACATTTCTATAGTAAGGATGTATAGAAATGGAATTTGCCATAATATTATTTTCCACTACCCTGATTTTCCAAAATAAAAGGAGTCCGTTTTATTTTCCAAAATAAAAGGAACATGTCAAAGTACCGAAATAAGCTCTAAATGAATCTTCCCTGTTCTTCAACTTCATACTCATTACACAAAGATGATTATACCATTTAACTTTTCAGTACCAGAGATTTACCAGACACCACCTCATCCTCGGTTCTAACCTACACAGCTACATATTTTATCACTCCAATTTCTATCAGCTAAAGCATCTTGCATGGACACTAATAAAAACTGCTCCCCAGAGGTTCCTATCCAGGGCTAAGATAACTCAGGCTGGACTGAGTTTTGTGGCTGAGACAAGAGTCTAATGAGACATGAAAGCAAAGCTTGGGATTCATTTATGCTCATTGGTAATAAATTGATAGGCTTCCTGCTGCTCCACTTACACACCTAAACCTTCACCTCCCTTGTTGCCTCTTCCATCATCATTAAGTCTTTGATGAAAAATGTTAAATGATTTGACAATGCTCATTACTCAGTTTTTTTCAGTTTTATTTTCAAAAGCACCAGCTATTTTCTTGCCCTTAAGCACTGAAACAATCCAACCAAGCAGTATGTGGGAAGATCTGCTATTATTCATATCTTTCTTGGAATCCACTATCTTTTGGCAGCACTAAAGACATTTTCATTCATCTCCCCAAAATAATAACAAAAAAAAACCCAACCAACCAACCAAAACCAACAAAGCCAAAACAAAACAAAGAGACTTCATTAATAAAGTCTGCCTATAAAGCAGAAAACATGTCTCTGTGGGCTTCTGAAGAGCTGAACACGTGTGGAGAGCGCCTCAATTCACACTGACTTCTAGAGGAAGCAGCAGCACTCTTGTGGTTTCCCAGGTCCACTGTGAGCAGCGGGCACAGCTGAGAGCTCACTCGCCAACAAAGAGCAGGGCTGAGCAAAATGGCTTTCACCAGACACCTCGTGACCAACAAGCAAACAAAATTGTTTGTCAGAAACATCTGCTCCACCGCAGAGGCTGAGCAGAGGCTGAGCAGTAGGAGAGCTGCCCAATTCTTCCCAGTGTCAGGATATGTGTGGCCTGATTAATAACACTGCTTGGAGGACTGCAAAATAAAATTATTTAAGTAACGTTTCCCGATCGAGATTAATTATCTGTATTACACCAGCCTCTGGCAAAGTCTTGTCATAAAATATCAATTACAACTAATTGAATTCTCCATAAAGATGAAATTAATTGAGGCAGAACAAGGTGGATTTCAATACTATCTCATTTTCAGGTATGCAGTGCTCAGCTGATTGTCTAGAAAAAAGATTTAAAGGTGAATGAAATGCAATGTAATTTCTTTAAGAAAAAAATGCTTATATTAATGGGTCATAAATCAGGTTGATTTTATGCATTTGTTCTATGAATCTATGAATATGTTCTATGAAGTATGGCATCAGTCACAAATCACTGAAGGCCAAAGAACATACAAATAATATTATACAAAGGAAAACAAATAACTAATGCATATGGAAACAAAGCACTCGCTTGGAACACTAGAAATTAGAAAGGAATGTATTTTTCATTAAAAATACTATGTTCAAATTGTGACTCGAATATGGAAAGTAAATGTAACTGCAGGAAGAAATGGTCTTTGGTTATTTAAATTTCATCTTCCCAGCTTGTTTAGCAAATATATAGAATTATTTTTTTAATTTTGTAAAAATCTCATCTGTAACTCTAAATAGAAAAGAGCAACACAAAAATGACCAAGGTAAAATATGAATTGCAGAGAATGATGTTACTTGAGCACAGAGGAGGAGGCTGGGATCTTTGGACACTCCCACCCTAGTCAGCAGCTTTATTTAACAGAAGTTGTCTTTAATGAGCACCAAACCTTTGCTGGACACTTACAATGCAAAACATGAGGTTATCTGGATGGCTACTCTTTCCTTCTGACCCTGCAGATTTCTGCTGTGAAAACCAGAAATATCTCACTCTGAGCAAGTCCCTCCCACCCCCAAGAAGGTTTCTACAGCTTCTTTTAAGTGTCAGTAACCAAACATCCCTGCATTGTGGAGTGGAAATGGAATGGCAGTGGAACTGAGTCAGAAAATGTCAGCAAGCAGCAGAGACCAAATTTGATCCAGAGGCAGGAAAAGCTCTTACTGTACTCAGACGTTGTTTCCCCTCCTGGATTGCCTCAATTTCTGTCTCCTCTGTACCCATTTTGGTTAGCCCATCAGAATGAGTGATCCTCTGAGCCCTGACAGGAACTGCCCCCTCCCTGGCTAGTGCCAGGGCCTCCTTCTGGAAAGGAAGGCTGAGTGTCCTGCACCGGGCAGGAGAAGAGGGGAAAGAGGGAGAAAAATCACACTTCTGGTTCAGCTGAGTCACATTCAGCTCTTACTGGTACTGATGATTCAAGCTTTCTGCCCAGCTGCCCTTGCTCACTGACTCTCCAGCCAGTACTGAGCAACTGCTGTGCCCATTTTGTGAAAGAAAATGGTTAAATGAACCTGCACGTGAGAGAAAAAGTTCATAAAGCCAAATGACCTGTACATACAGGTGTGCTGCCCTGAACTGCATCATTGCAATTAATTCAGTGGAGGCAGAACAGTAAAACTAGTACTTCTACTGCTTTGACAGCAGAAACTTCCATCTAGCATTTTTGAAAGTGTGCCATGCATTTTAAAATAGTTATTTATTTCTTTATTTGAAAAAGCTACTGGTAATCACCAATGGATTAGTTTCTTGACAAAAAATCTACTGGACCCTAGGTGAAGTATCCATAGACAATTTTCTTGTTCTTGTACTCCTTTCTACATGCCCACCTGGCAGTAGGATGACTAATGCCCCATATTCACATACTGCTAAAGACATCCACCTTCCCTGGACCATACCCTGCATTGCAGCTTAGAAAGGTGAGGCAGACCAAGCTATGCAAGCAATGTCTTGACAATAATAATGATAAAAATACATAAACAACATTGAGTGTAGGACAAATTGGCAACCATATCCGCTTGGTTATTCCATATAATCATATATTTCACCTCCAGTGTTAACAGCATGAAAAAAATGCTCACTATAGCTGGCTTCCTCCTTTGTTTTCATCCACAGCTTCAGGTCCCAGGCCATATTGTCAAGGACTGCCTGCAAAGCTGTGAGACAGGCTGCATTGGAGCTCCCTCTAGTCCCCATTTCAGGAACTAGTCAAATAATATTAAAAAAAAAACCAAACCAACCTGGAAAAATTCTGTTACATCAAGACATAAAGTACTTTCAGAGATGCTTGTGTAGATACTTCTGCGTTTACATTTTCTGAAAACTTCCTACTCTGCTTCAGTATTTGAGGTAAAAAAGATGTAGCGATGCCCTTCAAAAGGGTCTGTTAGACAAATCAATGTTACATAACAAATGCCACCCTTCCAAAACTGTGAGTCAGGAGGTGGCAGAGGGGACTGAGCCTTTCAGAAGTGCCTTCTGACCATGTGCACTGAGCAGCCAAGTCTCCACTCCTGCCAATGACCTCTACCAGTCACCTCAAACGCTGCTTCAATTCCACTTCATTCCACTGGTCAGCAGACTGAATTCTGCCATCCTCTGCTCAAGAAAGGAGCTTCCTTGGCCATAAACTATATACATTATTCAAACTCATTATCAGTCTTGAGTTGCTACCAATTGTGACAATCCATATACACAGCTAATGGAATGGGTAAAGGAAAAATTTCAAAGCTTGATTTCAGTCATGCTGAAGATCTCCTTCCTTCTCCTCATATTATACAACATTTTGCTTTGGCTAGTTACGAGTTAATTTAAAGTCTGCTTTGGGAGCTGCATCTCTCATTTATCACCGCTGAACTGTTTGTTTTGCTCCATCTAGTGGTGCCTAAAAATCCATATACCACTGCAGGCAGTGTCTTGCACACACTGCTCAGAGCCATTCTAAAGCCTTCCCGCAGCCTGTTACAGAGAGAAAATAATAATACATGTGCACACAACTACAGCAAGTCAGTAGCTGCTCTGCAAAACTGAAGTCTCACCCACATGTTTCAGGCAAAAGTACAGAAGAGCTGACTATGTTTGCAAAGGAAAACTCCACATTGCAGAAGAAAAACAAACTAGCACGATCCTAATAGGTGCAGGTGCCAACATGTGCCAAAGCAGAAATTCCCAAACTGAATTCTCCCAAAGCAGCAGCTTTTCTTCAATCCTTTGAGTTCCTGAATGAATAAATTTGGTATATAAAAAAAATTAAAATGCCATTTCTGATACACCTTCCATACTAGAATACACATAAAGACAGTCTTCACTCTGCACAAAACCAGTGCAAATCTACCTACGAGTTTGGAGGAAATTTTTTCCTCTGGTACCTTTCTCTGTTTTATAATAACGTGCAGCATTTAGGTCATCTACTTTTAAACTCCAGTAAACTAAAAGAGAACTCCTAGTGCTAAATCCTGAGATTAGCCAGCCATGATTTATTTAAACAGGAGAATGTTTACTTCTGCATCTCTGACTTTGTGTTGCATCAGAGAAGGTCAGCTTCTCTATTTGCTCTACAAAGAGTAAAAGCTGTGATTTGATCATTCAGTGGGTACCAACTCAAACTGTTTCAAATGCCAGCAACTTTTTTTTCCCCCTTAATTGGAAAACTACCAGATAGGAAATAGCCAATGATAGATTCCTGTTAGAGCTAATAACACTGATCAGTCCTTGACTAAATGTTCTCCTGAGACACATCATTAACCACAACCTTTTGTCTCTTCAAGGTTTGCCTTGAAGAGAAAGGGCTGGCACACCTAGAGTTGGGGGGTTGAATATCCATGTTGAAATAGTAGCCTTTCTTCTTTGTTTTCCCTTGCACAAATATCTAAAAGATACTTATTGAAAGCTTGGACAAGTCCTACCCTATGAAAGAGAATAATTACAGTGCTGCAGTTCAGTACACTGAGTTAATTACTATTTACACATTTGGGAGGGAGATAAGCAAGTCAAAATATCAGAAATCCCTACTGTTTCTATCTTTGGGAAGCAACTCTGAGAATCTCTTAATTACAGCTTTAAAAGACCAAAATTGTGAGCAACATTCAAACATTTCAATGTTTTACCCTGCCCAATAAACATGAGAGCACTTCCAGTGATACGATAAACTGCAGTAACCTACTACACCATTTCTGCATACAAAATTTCAAATATTACAGTGGAAATGAAAGTACTTAACATATATTGTAATGCCAAGTGATTGAGAAACATGTGAAACTAAGGAACATTCAATATCAAATAACAGAAGCAGCCATACATTGTTTATAGTCTGGAGTCAGAATAAAGGACATAGACAAATCTGATATATCACAAAGTCAGATTAGCCTTTTGTAAGCAAATTCTTCCTTAGGCCTTGAACTCTTCACCATCATATCTAAGGCAAGCACGAGAAAACATTTAACAGCAAGGATAGAAGAAGCAAATCAAATCTAACTCTAAAGGCAAATAATCTGCATTTGGGTTGTTTTAATATTTATTCCTTCGGAGTCCTTAAAAAGTGCATTATGCAGGATGAGATGAGCCTCATGCTACCTTCACAGGTTTTTCCTTCTTCATCCTGGTGATTATCCTTCTTTTTAATCCCATCCTCAAAGCCACATATAACTATAAATAAATACCAGCTTTTCACCCTACACCAAACCACCTCTGCCTTTACATGACCTCCAGACAGGTTGCACTACTATTTTAATTAATGACAGTAACAATGGACTTACAAGACATGTCCTCCTCCCCAGTCAGTCTTTCTTTCTTGCTAGATTTGGGCTAGTCAATGCTGCCTCAGAAATTCCATTTCCTGATATATCTGCTTGGGCTGTTTGGAAGTTTGGAAGATCCAAACAGTAAACATCTTCTGGTTATTTTAGAGCCAAGAGACACATCTGGAGAGATGTAATGAAAAAAAAGTGCCTTTTGGGCAATGGTATCTTGGACTCCATTGTTAGACACCCACAGACACAATCACATTTATGTGGCTGCAGTTACAGGGCCATTCAATTACAACTTCATTCCTTTGATGATAATTTTGTGCACAGCTTAGGGAAAAATATTTTCATCAGTTAGGTAACGAAAGTACATGAGTAATGATCTTGCATTTTTGCTGTTGCTCAAGACAAGATTTTCACAAACACAGGCAAATGAAATTAGAAGACAGTCCTCAAAGCAGCTTAGCAATGTAATCACTTCTAGCTAGAGTATCATCTGCTGTAACAACGTAAGTGTGCTGGTTCCTCAGAAAAATCAAAGAGCAAAGCAAGAATGGTTAATTTTTATATAGTAATGTTCATAAAATGTCATGCTGCTGTTTGCCCAACCTCGAAACCATCTTCTAGGACTGTTGGCAGTCAAAATAACCTAACACAGACTCTAGGCAACAGTTTCCTTCTCATCCCATATCCTTGATAGTTGGGAGAGAAGAAATCACATTAGTTTGTACCCTTCAAGCCCCACGGCCACGTACATACAGTAACAAAACTCACAGTACAACTAAAGACTTATGGTAGTGTTTATTTTATTTCAAAATAAACTGCATTTTCTGTATTTGTTTACAGTTGGTGTGTGTTTGAAATGCTGGACACAAGGAAGAGAGCTGTAGAAAAGCATGGAGAGGAGATTACCAAACATCAACAGCAAACATTTACGGCTGTGCCATTCTGAGTAACTCATACTTGACATAAATCAGAATCCTACATCATCCATGCACGTGTCAGTCCCATACACACCAGTAAGAGAGGAGAGGAGAGATGGGCTATACAGGTGTGGCACTGACTGCACACTTAGCGACCCCGAGCTCCGCTGTTATCTTGAAGATGGACTACTAGACCCCGAAGGTGGACAGCAGAACTGGTGCAGGACATTATCTTCCCTGCCAAGGAAGAAGGGGGGCAAGAAAGAAAAGAGACAGAGGAACAGAATCATAGGGAACAGCATTAGGAAAATTCACTTGAGATGGTTTTTAAACCCATAAATAGCACAACTTGTAAGTACTATCCGATTAACCCGTTACAGTCTCGGGGACAGGACTTGCAGCAGTGAAAACCAACTGAGCCCAGGCCAACACTTAAAGCTCTGAGGCAAAAGATGCTTTGAAAGGGCAGTTTCTATTTTACCCATAAGAAAAATTACATTAAGTAGTCGTGTACATACCCAGCCTAATGTGGCCATGGCTCCTTTATTTTTAATACGTTTAAAAGGAACTTTCCACGGGTATTTTCTCCGCCCATGTTCCACTGAAAATGCAGAACAGATGCATTGCCCTTTGCTGGTGATTTACATACAGAGATACTGATGTTTAACACATCTGCATTTCACTCCTTCTCCTCACCTTCTTTCAAAGCAGAAGCAAAATCTGTTTCTATGCAGAGTTGCCAGCATCATGAATGGTGCTACAAACCAGGAGGCACAGAGAAGTGGTTTGGAATGCCTACATCTGTAATGCTGAAATGTGCTTTATGGCAGGTGGAGGAAGGGGTGCCAACTTAGCAGGAGGCTGGTACAAGGTCACTTCTTTATCAGTAACACAGCCACTAGTGGTCATTTCCTTTAAACTAAGTAAAAGGCTAAAGAAGGAGGATGGAAAGGAACACAATGAAGGAAGAAGAAGAAAAAAAAAAAGGCAATAGTAAATTTCATTACATTCTGTCAGCTCTTGATTGCTTTCAAACAGCTTGCTGTGTATGAACACAGTTCACCATTTTTGCATCACTAAATCACGTAGGCATCAAATGGAAAAATACAAGTATTACTATAATTATGCCAGCTTTCCTTTGCCATAGGGTTCAAACACAGATGCCTTATGTAATCATCTGAACCTCACACTGACTTGGTCAGTTTGGATCCAGTTTGCTTTGTTCATCTGCATATCACAGCTTGTTCCTTTGCAGTGGGTGGTTGGAGCTTGGTTGTTTTCACTCCTTTGCTCAATTTGAAAATAATATTGTCAAGGTTTTAAATCTCTGCAAGTTATGAAGAGAGGTGACAGAGCTTAAATGTGTTATGTTATAGAAATAGACAATTGCTATTCAGATAGAAATAAGATTTCTATTAATTTATCTTTTTGGTAGAAATCCTTGTGGTATCAATAGTACAAAGGATTCTGAAGTATAGCTTCTGCAGCTACAGTTTCACCTCTGATTAATTATTGACTGGGAAACTACCACAGGGTCAAGGAGTCTGCTTTGTAGTGTGGGATGTCCTTATAGATGCTTTTATGAAGGACTTGTGAAATATTAGTTATATACCTAAGCCTTAGAAATGAGGGGGGAAAAAAAGTGAACTCAGAGTTGCAAAGAACCACATTTATCCATAAAGAGGTATATTTCACTTTCAGGGATCTAAGAGCAAAGGTCTCAATTTTCCCTGACTGTGCCCAGTGTGCACAAGTTCCCACTATGATCTTGAGAAAAGGAAAAACCCAACCACTCTAATCAGATATAGAAGCAGTATCAGCTTGAAATCAGTGTACATTAAGCTCCTGTGTTAACCAGTTATGGTAACAGAATAGCTGCAGTGCCTACCCGTGGCTCAGACAAAAGGAAAGAGCACAATCAACCCTTCTATCCCCTTCTGCACAGTGGTTTGTTGCATGTAAGCCAACATCACCTGGTGAAAATAAGATTCCACATTAAAATTTCACATAAGTACAGTATTTTCAGAATAATGTCTTGGTTTTTTTTTTTACCTCCCAGAGGTGCTGATTAAACATTAAGCAGGTAAAGACTGCAAGAAAAGGATGGGATTTCTTTGATACTATAACATCCTTTGCATTATCATTTTGTTTTCACAGGTTATCACTGGGAAGAAATTAAAAAAGAAAAAAAAAAAAAAAGAAAAATAGCTTCACAATTTTGAAAATGGTTTTTGGAAATGATAAGGGCATCTAATTTAACATTAGGAGGAGGGAAGGTACAGTGGATGGAGAAAGGAATAAATGACAGCCAACACCTCATGCAAATCAGAACAAGGAAATCATAATTAGCAATACACACAACAGATGAAAAGACACTTGGACATTAGTGGTGAGCAAATCTGTCCACAATTGTAGCTGCATATATCAGCCTATACAGATCCATACCAAAAGTATAGATATGAATAAGACTTTGTATTCCCAAGCAGGGGTTCTCTTCTACCTTTTGTGCTTCTGGGTGGGCCAACTCTGCAGCCACTGCTGGTGAAACACTCGTCCCACCACAGCCTGAAGAGCTGACAGCTACAGCAGCATTAGGGCTACAGGGCATGAAAACAAAACAAACCCAAACAATACCCTCAACTGATTGCAGAAAAGTAGGAGGCCTTCCCCAGGGATGGGCTGGTTAACTATCCTCAGGCTGTGAATGAACCCTGAATGTCCAGCAGTGGTGTAAAAAGCCAAGGAACCTGAAGGTTTAAGTGATACCCTCCAAGTAGACAACTGTCAGGTGCACAACAGTGTGTGTCTGTTATTAACAGAATGCATCTAGAACCTCTACAGAGAGGCTGAAGTGCTGACTGAAGTTTGTTTAGAAGATGGGTTTTGAAATTGCTGGGAACTGGCTGTTCTTCAAACAAGATGATTCAATTTGCTTCCTTTGAATGCCATTTGATCTCTGGGCTTTTCTCTGCCCATACTGCAGCTGCAAGGCCATACCAAGCTCAGCAGCTGAAGCACAAGCCTACGTGCACCCAGGACCTTCTGGAGGCCTTTCCAAGGTGTGCCATCAGCTCCCTTACTCCCTTCACACCAGGCATAAAACCTGTATTCAGTCATCACTGATAAGCACGGAGCACCTCATGATCATTCAAAGTAGAGAACCTTGGTTTTGAGGTTGTACTTGGGAAGGCAGGAGGGGAAGGGCAGTCAAAGAAGTTAAACTATTGACACTACTGCTATCTGTTTGGGGTTCCCCCCCCAAAAAATAAACCAACAATAGCAAACACAGGAGGCTCATGGGCTGACTGGAAGAAATAAATAACTAGCTTGAAGTATATTATATGCTTAGGCTTCCTAAGACTTTTCTCATAATAGAAGAATACAAGACAACTTGTATTATTTCTATTTTGAACACTGTAAAATGAGCAAGCAAGGGATTACTGCAAGAGCTGCAGTTATTAAAAATGCATTATTTCCCTATTAACAATTCAGAACAGATGCCAGAGATCGTTTTGACTAGAATAAAACCGCTGGAGTGAATAAAACATCCAGCAAATCAGAGATGCTCCAGATTTCACTGTAGTGCATTCATTAATTGCTTCTTTCAGAGCAAATTTAATTTTTAATTCTGGGCTACAAAATTAATCCCTCAGCGTATTTTCTAAATAAAGCCTCAAAACTGAAGTTAGACTGAAGCATCCATTTCTGTTAGTTTTGTTCTTAATTATATCTATTTATAATGTGATAAATGGGAAAACTAAAAGCCACATTTAATACTATTAAGTGTACGTGGAAATGTAAAGCCCTGTCTTGTCAGCATTCTAGGGGCTGGTTTTCACTCACAGAAGGGTTCCCACAGACAGGGTGTTGACAAAAACAGGTGCATATTCTGTACTTGTCTCAGAGCTGACAGATGCAGTGAAGCCAAGTTGCAACCAACAGTTTGGACACAACAGCTCATGGGTAAACCAAACCAATTCCTGACACAAGAGTCTGGCTCTAACACATCATCACAGGAGTGTAGGACACTACCTGGGATGGCATTGTCCTGACCATGGTCTGGTTCAGTCACCCCTTGTCCTGTCCTCTCCTAGAAGAGACCAACTACATCTTGTCCATACTCTCTAATTAAGGAGTTTAAGACAGCATGAGCTGTGAGACTTCTCCAGGCTGACCAGCCCTTGTTCTCTCAGCCTCTCCACACATCATGTGCTCTGGCCCCATGACACCTTGGCAGCCCTTTGCTGGCCTTAATTCAGCATCCTGATGTCTTCCACAAAGCCAGATACTCCACAGGAGATTTCACAGAAGGGAGTTTACACTTAGGTAACAACTTGTGTGTCAGGCTGGGAGAATGAGGCAAAAGGAGAAGAAGGCTGTATGTAAGCCCTGAACCCCATTATCTAATCACACAAAAGAAAAAGGAGGGAAGCACAGATCACATGCTGCTGGTGGACCTAGACAGGTTAGCTGGGAGAGGGGATGAGAGAGATGTAAAGCACATTATGTTACCTGGTAGCCAGCCACAGACCCATTGATCACTCCATTTCCATTAGGAAAATGAGCAATACTACTATAATAGGAACTGTTGGAAATTCCCATATCTCCACCAATTCTACCTGAACCATGGCTATTTATGTACACACAGTTGGAGAGCTTGAGACCAAAACTTCCTTGATAGCAAACAAGGTCAATCGTGAGTTCCTTCAGACATCCCAGTCCTTAAACAAAACTTACAGAGTATGTTTGGGCATCATACAAATCTGCATGTTGTTTTATGTAGTAGCAATCTAAAAATTGTACATGCTTTACAGATCCAGCCACACATAAAGCATCATATTTTTTTTTCTAGACAAAGACAAAAAAAGCTAGAGAAGTTCAGGGGTTTTTAGCACATTGTTATGCTGCTAAAGGGTTTTAATTACAGAACAAATACTATCTATAAAAATAATAACCTATATGGAGCAAGATACTGAAACAATCAAGAAACAACTTTTTTTCCCATCCACATCCCCATAGGAAGATGCCTAAAAAGTCCTTAAACTTAAAGCATTATAAACTGAAGGAAAAATAAAAGCCTCATTAGAAAGCAAGTGGGGAACGTAATAGTGTTGTGGGCCCCCTCCTCACTGAAGGAATACAAAGTTGTCTTTCAACTCAACTATGGATTTACTACTACCAAATAAAATGAAGAGCTCTGATGGGAAAAAAAAACAAACTTACAAACAAATGCTGCAATGTAAAACATAAGGATGAATCCAAACATGCAGGGCTAGACACACTAAGAGATGAAAGATTCAAATCAGAAATATGTTTATGCATTTACAGATTTAGGATTCACTGTTTGTTTTTGTCTTTCCTTATTACCAATGCTAAGTAATCTGATTTTTGAGCACCAGACTTTCAATATTTTGATATTAGTATTATTCATGAGCTGGCAATTATTAATCACTAATAGTAAAAGTAAAAATTAAAGACCATTTTTTCATGACATGCATAATTTGTGCACAGTTTCCACATTTCTAATTACTTTGATTAGCTGTCCTTTGATGCTTCTGTAAGATGACTGTTTAAAATAAACACTGGCACAGACAATGGATTTTACTAAGATGTGTAATTACTGCTCTCCACATTCGATCAAAGAGAACTTGGAAAACACTTACTAAAGACATCTATGTTAAATCAAGTTTTATTAGCCAGAAAACACATACTTTGATTCTATTCAGGGCATCAAGGGCCTGCATCTATTTAAAAATGCCCCACTTCCAGTCAAATGCAAAGGCAGTGCTGAGCCTTTTGCAGCTCTGTGTCTTTAACCTTCCATGTGCCACAGCACAGGGCTTCCCTCACATGCCATGGTGAGACATTCAGGGGTTAACAAAAGCACTGCTCAGAGCAGCACCAATGTCCTACACAAATGACACCAACTTTTCAATAGGCATGGAATGTGAGAACTAAGCCTCAACTGGGTTGCTCTGAGCTACCTGGTCTAGTGGGAGGTGTCTTTGCCTATGGCAGGGGGGTTGAAAGGAGATGGTCTTTAAGGTCCCTTCCAACCCAAACCATTCTATGATTCTATAACTAGCTTCTTCCTACCTTTCAAAGAGTTTGGGGGTGTGCCTCTTAAAGCATGTGAAATTCATTTGACTGCATAATTCAAGAGTACCTGAGAGAAACAAACAGAACTATCCTATGGGATGTTAAAAATTTTAATATGTTTTTCTAATACTTTTATTTATTTTTAAACCTTAATCTACTATTCTTATATCAAATTGTAACATGAGACGTCTCTTCAGAAATAAGTGGTGGGTGGACCATATCTACTCTTACCTGTACTCTGAGTGTGTGGCAGGGACAGCTAGCTGGGAATGGTACAATGGAGCTGGACAGCAAAACTGGTGCAGAGTATTTAAAGACCTACGACACAAGGAAAAACACAAAGTCAAAACACCAAGTGTTTAGGAAGGGGCTTTTTAGGGAGAAGCAGGTGCTAATAGGTATATTTGAAACTCATGATAACTTTGAATGAAATTTGATATACAGCTGTCAATTCTGAATCCCAGGAAATAAAGAGGGGAATAGTCCCATGGTTTAAATATACACATTGAGAATGACAGTGATGAACTGTTGCAATGAAGAATCAAAGTTTTGACACAAGATTAAGATAAAATGCCAATTTAAGACTTTGCTTTTGCCTTGCCATGCAGAACAAAGGCAAAAGCTAAACACTGAGGGTTAAAATCCCTATGGAAATGAAGCTTTGGATTTGCACCTTACTCTGCACCAGTCAGGCTGTTTCTTTGTTCATGGAATTACAAACACAGTGCTTAAACATGAGGAGGAATAATGTGATGAACATGGACAAATTCTTTCTTTGAGCCCAGCAATTAGAAATATATTGCAATATGCCACTTATAAATTTAAAGGACTTTAGTTTCACCCAAGTCTTAAACAATGTGCTGAAATGTGCAATATTAACATAATTGCTGTCATTTGTTCAAAGCATGGGGGGAAAAAAAAAAAAGGCTTTATGACACAAAAAGATATTCTGCACCCCAGATCACAATGGTGGTTTTAAAACCAAGGAAGAGTCACAAAACAAGACAAGGCATTGCATCTGAAGTACAGCTTACAAATATTTAAGCAACACACAGTACACTCTTCAGCATTTTTAATGTTTGTGCCAGGAAACATTAAACAAAGTTTAGCACAGTAAGTCCTCCATGATAAAACCACTTAATCACATTTTTAAGATCCAGCATTCTTCTAGGAAATAACAAATTTAATCAATATTTCCTAGCTCGTGGAGTGTGCACACAAAGAAGGAGCCATTAAAATGAAAATCCTCATTTGACTTGAAAGCATCCAAAACAACTATTAATAGGGAGTGTGTATATGTACACATTTGCACTGGATTTCCCTCTCCACTTCTGCTTGGCATCTTGGCAAATGTTTCATGAGATTGATTTCGATTCTTCTCCATCCCCAAGGCTTAAAGTGAATCCTTTGAGGTCACTTTCTTATAAGATCAGAGCAGTTAAGCGAAAAAAAAGTCAGGCTTTGTTCAGAAAAGAGTCAGTTACTAATCCTTTATTAAAAAAAAACCCAACAAGGTCAGCCTGTTCTGATTTCTGCTGCCAACAGTGTGTCAGCAACTGCCTTGCCAAGATGAGTTGGATTTTCTGTTTAAAGATAGCAGCTGAGGGCAACTCTTAGGAAGTACTTTGGCTTTTGGAAACAGAAGTGCAGCACAATCCAGTCAGAAGGCAGATTGCCATCATGGGACATACCCTGCTAACACCACAGCACTAACTGGTGGCACCTTCAAACCACTTGGAAAGAGAACCAGAACAATTATAAAGGAAGATGGACAATGTTACTGAAAACGTTGATGGACCGTGATAGAAGCAGTTAGAACACACAAAAGCTGTATTTTCCAACACAAAAAAACCCAAATGATAGTCACAGAAGTTGCTCCACACAATTCACAGCAGCAGGGCAGCACTTTCTCAGTGTGCATTGCATTAGTCTCACATCGGGTAGGGGAACTGATCACTCGGCTGAAATCGCTTCGTCCTGCTTTGGGAATACCTGATTTTGTCCAGCAGAAGCAAAAGGAGGAAATTAGTATGAGTCACAGATTCCCTTCCCACCACTCCTTTTTCCATACAAACCTCTCTATTCTCATTAATAGTACCTGGTTGGGTTTTTTTCAGAGAATAACCCAGTAAATGCATGGAAAGACTGTCTGGATTCAGTTCTGCTCAACAAAGCATTTAAAGCAGAGCTTGCTCTTGGCTATTCCATCTAGACTCTACCCATACATGTGTCCTACTCCAACCTTCCTAGGTTCCAATAAATCAAAGCAATAAAGAAGAAATTTCTCCCTACGATCTCATGTTGCTTATCTGCAGTTAAGGTCAATACTCACCTCCTGCACAAGACTGGTTAGGAGCTCAACTGCTTTGAGTGTCTTTTCAAAGTTGCAGTAGAAATGCAAGATTCCAGTCAACTTGATAGCAAATAAACCTTTAAGGATGATTTAAGATTAACTGCAGAGCACAGCTACTTCGGCACTGACACAAGTCAAATGACTAAACTGATGAATGCTTCTGCTGGTAATTTCAGTTTCTGAAACATTACCACAAAGTCCCAGTGGACATGGAAGCTCTGCAATTTCCTGCTTCCAGAACAAGGTCCGTCCAGCTTTCCCCAGGCACTCACGGATGGGTAACGACTGGGCAATTTTCAAAGAAAGTTCTTTTGAAAACAAACTGATTAGTAAAACCAGAACCAGTTCTAACCCAAAACCTTGAAATCACATCTCCCTCGGGGTATCAACATAACTCAAACCATTTCTCTCACTTCTGTATAAATTGCATTATATTTGCCATTAGAAACCATTTTATCAACACTTTCACAAGAATGGAAATTCCTGTTCTTTTTCAGTACTGGAGTCTTGCTTTGATGTACAAATACACAGAAATAGATTACTGGTCATCACATAAAGCTACAGCTGTATTTTCTTCCTCCCATTTTCTCTTACAACCACCAATGAATCTCCCAATCTCATAGAATATATTCTCAATACGGGCTTTAAAACAACCTGGAAGAACAGAATACCAGGCTATTAATTTGGAATAACTTCTGCTATTTTACTGCTTCCAAAACCTCTCCTTAGTGGGCTGGTAACCACCATCCTGCTCCTGGCAGCTACCAGCTGGTGCAAATCTCCATCCATCCATCCATCCATCCATCCATCCATCCATCCATCCATCCATCCATCACCTAAAGAAAGCCTACCCTCCTAACTTGGAATAACCCAGGATTTATTACAGGACATGATATCCAACCCTTTTTTAGTTTGCCACTGTTTAATTTCAAGCATGTATAAACCTGGGGGAAGGTTGACAGCATTATTAAATCTCACTGCCTTAGAACTCCTTCCTAACGAGTTTACCAGCTTTCAAACACAAGAGACTGAGAGACTTAATACAAGTCTATTGGTACAGGACCACAGCTAGCATAAATCTTGTCTTTTTATAAAGTTAATGCTGTGGCTGATAACAGGACCCTACTAGGTAAGTTTGTTCATCTTAACTGCTGCCCTTTCCTACAGCCATATGACTTCATCTGCTATTCCTCTTCTTTGTAAGCAATAACAATCTGCTCACCTCCATCTGCCAGTACTCTTCCTTTTCTTCGGCACCCTGAGGTGCTTTGTTCCAGCGACCACGTGCAAGCACTAGGAAAAACTCATCCCAGCACAGCCTCCTACCCTGCTTCAGGCACCCTGTGTACCTGGTGCTAGGTAACACAAGCATTTTCAAAATTAGCTTGCAAATAGCAGAAGTGGTAGACAAGTTAATCACCTCTATAATCCCATTCACTTCGATATCATCTGAAGTTGCTAAGAATGAATTGTTTGACTGAATAAAAAAATAAATGAACTAATAAAGCACCGAGAAATGGAAGCATTCCTAGCATGATTATTTTACAAGTTGAAATTTTTCTTTCTTGCATCTATCCAGAGTTATGGCTACAGCTGAGATTAGAAAAGACTATGGTTAAAAATGACTAAAGACTGTCCTCTTGTTTAATAAGTAACCATGTCCTTAATGAGAAGCCAAAATTGAAATATAATCCAACGGATCTCTGAAGAGCTGGTGAACAATAAAAGTCACAATAACACAGACTCACAGTGAATCCAGCTAAAAGTTTGCTTATTAACATGCTAGAAAGGCTTTAGAATCAACACACTGACAGCCCAAAAGGCAACTTGACTTCTTGAAACTCACCCCAGCAGAGAAAACAGATACTATTATGTGACAAACTATGTCATCTCCACACAGTCCAAGTTTGCTGTAGCTCTTAGTGGCCATGTCTGCTAAAGGTGATTTATGTTCCTATGGTTCTGACGTCAAAGATAGTCCTTTCACTACTCAGATCTTCACCCAAAACACACAGGACAGCACGCCTTTCAATTTTGAACTAGCACTGAAAAAATATATATTTTTTAATTTTTTTAATTCAATTCTTCCCATTTTATGTCCAACAGTCTGTAGCTTAGTGTGTCAAAGACAGACTGTGGTGGCATATAGCAAATGATCTATTTTTTCCCCAGTGTTCTTATTAACTACAGTCTTTTCCTTACACACTTTTTCATATTGCAAGTAAAAGTTAAATGCTGTTATTGCATTTATGGGTGCATTTGTAAAAACCTTACAGTATTTAGCAGAGGTCACACTACAGAATGCTATCATAGATACCATAAAGCAGTACAGCCTTATGTGCTAGACCTGCTATGTTGCCTCCCTCCTCATATAACCTAGCTAAAAGCACTGTAGGATAAGATTTCTTCTGAATAAAAATTAATAGTCTCACTAGACATAAGGATGCTCAATAAAATCTGCAGCTCTGAGACTGGCACATGCAGGCTAGAGTACAGACCACTGAATTTTGCTCAAGAATTCAGAAAATGTGGTGGTCATCAAAATCATTAAAAAATGTAAAAGCATGTAAAAGCACTTGCATATGCTGCGGTATAAATGCAAAATGATAGGTTCTAGTTTTGAGTAAGACTACCCTGTTTCTATTGCCAGTTACCCTTTATGCATTTCCAGCTAAAAATCCACAGATGGATTTTCCAGAATGCTGTCATTGACCTCCATCCAGAGGGTCTTAAAATAATTATCACCCCTTGGAAGACTAAAAGCAGTACTGTCACAGCACACTAAATGAGAAACATCAGTTATTTTAACCCCATTATAGAATACAATGCATACTAATATTTTGTAATAATTATTTTACAAATAATTGTTATAAACTTGTTTGGTTTCATGCAAATGAAGCACAGCCCCACAGGAATAGGCAGGATGGAATTCTTTTGCACCCCAGCCAAAACAGATGGTAGGAAGCCTCCAGTACTGGGTTAGCTGTAAGTAGGGTGAATTTAATTAGAAGTATTAATATGTAGATACTTATAATTATGAACATTTATTTCCCTTTTGATTAAGTCTTACTACAAAAGCACCCATTGTGAAGGGTGATGTACAATAATTTACTGTACACAAAAAAAAGCACTTGTACCATTTGTGCTTATTGACACTTCAAAATCTGTAGAAAAAAACCCACAGAGTCCAACACCAGAAATAAAAACAGAGAAATATGAATGTGAGAATGACAGGAGGACTAAAATCCTTTGGATTAAATCAGAAAATTGATAGATTCACTGCATCTTTTCCATATTTGGGACCCAGAATTTCTCAAGAAGCTCAGCTCACACTACAAAATACAGCCACATTTGTAATTTCACAAAGCAACGATCATAGTAACACCAGTTCTACAAAGTGACATCTGTATATATTGGATTTGAAGCTCATGAAAGCAGGAAAATAGTCATGTATAAAGAATGAAATTACACAGATATGGCACAGGAGATTTACAGCAAGGAAAATCCTATTACTTAAAACAATGGCCCAACAACATATGCTCTACTCAGTGCAGCATCTGAAAAAACACTTTTCCTAATCCTAGTAGTCTGACATCGTTTAGCTTTTTTTTTTAGAACAGCAATCTACCTTTTTACTTTTTTATTTCTAAGATGCAAAAAGAAAAAAAAAAAAGACTTTTTTTGGTAAAAAGCAGAAGTCCTTAGTATATATATTATTAGAACATTGACAGGTTTATAGCATTTCTGTTTACATCTCAAAACCTACTCATAAGTTCAAGAGCTGCTGTATTTAACTGTTTAACATATGTTTGCAGTATTCATAACAGATCAGTTTTAAATAAAATGAAGATTTTGTACATACAAATTCTAGAAAGTAAGTTCTAAAAAAGCCCTTAGGCTTTATTTTCCTTCTTTTCAACTATCAGCATCAACTTGCTTAAATAAGAGGTAAAACACAGAATTATAGAAGGTATAGTTCACATCTTGCTTTCTACAGCAATGTGTTGAGACATGCAAGGTACCAAACACATAAACAGTCGTAGAGGAAAACACTGTACAAAATGGTTCTATAAATAAGACTGTAGCATCACAGTTAAAGAAAGTAACCCCAGAGATTAAATCTTTAACACCACACGATAATCATGGTAAGGAATTCTGCACTCTGCTGAGAGTTACAAAATCCCCAAATCCCACAGCTCACATTAATATGGAGCCTAACACAAGTATGACTACTTCTCTGTGGAATAGAGATATTCAGTGTGATATTTAAAGCTGATCCACATATACCTGGAAGGTTACAACCTGTTTTCCAAGTTCACTTTCCTTATATCAACTCCCTGTGTGCAGCTCCAAGTTTATTTTTATTTTAATACGCTTCAATGCAACCATTCACAACATTACCATTAAACAAAAGGCTGAGGAAAACTTCAGAGCAGATTCCCATGCTCTTCCACCATTCATTTGGAGAAGTTTGTTCTTGAATGGTTGAAATTCCTCTGCCTGAGTGTGGGCAGTGCTACCCAACGTGAAGCAGATTTACTCCAATTCGTTAAAATAATGAACAAGGCTACGGATGCCAACTGCATCTTCCTAATGTACCATCCTCTGGCAAACCTGAATTGAACTCTAACAGGAGAGGCTCTCTGACCCGGGTTCAGAAATGCTAACAGCACGCACAGCCATTTCAGACCAGCAGTTTACAAGTGTGTGACTGATGGTGACTGGTAGAGGACAACGTAACTGCACTCTTGTGTCTGTTTGGTTGGGGATTTTTATCCCTAAGTGGAACAAACTGCAGTGTGGTTTAGGAGAAAGCTGACACTAAGGGTCATGCAGGACCACTAGAATTCAGCTGCATAAACCCACCCAGTGTGTTTTCCACATCTGCCCTGATGCTGACACGAGCAGCAGATGCAAACTTTAGCATTGTCTGTTCCGTGGCTACAAGTGGAGACCCGCTCGGCTCTTCTGCCCAGCCTGCCAGCTCGGGCAAGGAGCTGCTGCCCTGCATTAAATGAATGAAATATTCAACTCCTGCTGTGCAGACTACAAGGTCTGAGAAACTGCTCAAGTAAACAAATCAGCAATTAATACATCTTCAGGTTTTCATCAAGCATATGCACAACAACAACAGAACCACAGCGATATTTTGCCTTACTGATATTCCATTAAATATCCTTCTATTAGCATTTACGTATTTAAAAGACAGATTACAATTTAATATGACAAAGCATTCAAACACAAAATGGAAGAGAGATTCTTGACTCATCACATACAGAATTCCTAGCACCCTTCACTGCTTCTTGTATGTATAGTGGGGGTTTTCTTGTTGCTATTTTTTTTACTGCTCGATATAACTTATTAACTTCATTAGGTTACATTATTAAATACTCATATGCATAAATACAATCATCATCTATGCGTTTCTAATATAGAGATCATTCATCTGCCAAAATGGTAACACCCTCAAAATGGTTCGTGGAAAGAAACCTACCAAACAATAAACTGATAACTACTCCCACTTCTGGAATCCTCAACACAGATATCAGAGACGTGATGACAGATGAAGAAGGAAAAGGTACTCACAAATAACACCTTCTGCAAGCCATCCTTGAATGTGTTGTGGATTTGGTATTTATATTTTCTTTCACGCAATCTGAGGTAGAAAAGCTCTTTCTTAAGGACAAAAAAAAAGATAAAAAAATCTCACATTCACAGCTTTTGCGTGCTCATTCAAGATAAGCCACGGTGGAACATCACAGATAAGTACACTGGTGATGTAACCAGCATCAAACGCTGCATCAGATAAACCCAAAGGCTCTACAGGGTTATATTTTGCAAAGCCAAAAGGTTTTTCCCAGAGAGGAGGTTTAGCAAGCAGATACCAGCCACACTGCTTTCACGTTCCTGGTAAGCTTGCTTTCTGCTTCCAAAAGTCCAAATCTGTGTTTATTATTAAACTTCATCAGCAAGAAAAAAACAATATGCTTTCTCATTTGCTATTTAGACTGATATAAAAAAGCACCAAATGTTGCATTTTCGAACGCACCATCTCTGTATGAACACTGTAGTACAGTCCAAACCAAGAAAAGGCCATTGGTCCTTTTATCTCCATGGCAACAGCAGCATCTGTGAAGACGAGCCGTATTCCCTCTTCACTGCAAAGTCAATTTATAGTCACATACTATGACATAAACTGATAAGACAGCAGAACTAATCAGCAGCTCACAGAAACAGGAACCGAAGTACCAGATTAAGCCCCTGCTCAACAGAACGTACCTCTGTGTACAGTGTTGTTCATGTGAAAATTAACAAACCAAAGCAAGCTGTTCCTTTGAGATGATCCAGGTTGGGAATTTGTGAACCTCCCTGTTTAGCTAACAAGGATAGTTGCTGAATATTTTATAAAATGTGCTTCTTGTGCAAATCTCCAGCCATAGCCTCTTAAATAGGGGGGACAATAAAACAAAGTTGTTCCTTGCAAAAAAAAAAAAAAACTAAAAAAAGCACGCAAAAAAGATTACTTAAGCACTACCTTTTCCCTTCCAAAGCACTGTCATCTTTAACTGCAAAGCCAGAGTGAGAAGTTTCCCAACTCTACAAGCTACTGCCTTCTCTTCTCCCTCCTCCCCTCTTTTCAGCACCATCACTGGTGGAAAGAATTCAGCAGCATCGTGCCTGTGCACTAACAGTCTCTATCTCCAGGGAATGACCATATGTACAGGCTTGATGAGTCATGTAAACATGCTTTTATTTTATTCCTGTCCACTGTCATGCTTTGTGAAAAGCAAAACCATGCAAACTAACCAAACAAAACCCCCCAACAAAAACTTCACACCACAAAATTGTCCTTTTTGCCTTCCCTTCCCTGTTTCTTGCCCCACTTCAACGCTCAGCACTCAGGTCTCGCATTATCAGGACAGCCAAGCTTCCTCCCTTGCTTCATGAATCAATATAATGACCATCTGCTCACATTATTAAGTTAAATATACACCAGAACATACTGATGAGGGCAGCTCATTTGCCATGGTCAAGTGATCAGTTCATAGCTGCTTCATGGCCAGTTGTAACATATCCAGAACAAGTGAGAGCAGGTGGTCAGCCAAATGCTCCTGATCACAACACTACCTGGGAAGTTCCCCAGGCTAAAGAGAAGCACGAACTGTCAAAGATGCTGCTAAATAATATAACTGCAAAACAAACAAAACCCAGCACATTAAGGCAGGAGTTATTCTGGTTCAAATTTATGTGCAAAAGTGTATCTTTTCTGTCAAGATACCCTAAGGTCCTTTTTGGTCATCCATTTGATTAAAGCTGAATAGTGAACTTCACTACCTTCTGTTCACCTCTGCTTACCTTGCACCCTGGAAACCAATATAACAATTTCACCTAGAGTAGACATGCATTTAGGTTTACCTATTCACCTTAACGTTCCACTGTGACAAAAGTAGAATTGATGAGAGTTTGTAGAAGTGTCAGGGCAGCCACAGCCCTGGAGTCACATCACCACGTGTCAGTGCTACAGCAGGGCAGTAGGAAACTAACGGGAAGACAAAGGCATCCAAATCCTCCAGTCCCCCACATCATCAGTCTGGGATGCCTGGAGACTGCAGCTACAGCCACTTGAGCAGTATTCATTGTGAGAAATACACATCTAAATGTACACTTGATGCAATGCTGCCCTGCGCAGTAGAAAAAGAGTGAAGTACAGAGCATGTAGCCCCATGGGGAATTCCTAGGTGTTGTTTAGCTGCCAGTTGCCAGAGGAGGAGAAAGAGCGAGGCAGAGATGATTTTCTTCACCACAATGGCAAGACTCCTTTATTTATTAATTTATAGCTCTTTTTATACCCTTTTAACTTCAAGGTAATTGGACAAGAAGCCAGCCACCCCCTGGGG
>JANHGL010005483.1:8305-90173 GCA_024611195.1 Ceyx melanurus | reverse complement strand
AAAAAGGGGAAAAAAGGGGAAAAAAGGGGAAAAAAGGGGAAAAAAGGGGAAAAAAAGGGGAAAAAAAGGGGAAAAAAGGGGGAAAAAGGGGGAAAAAGGGGGAAAAAGGGGAAAAAGGGGAAAAAAGGGGAAAAGGGGAAAAGGGGAAAGAAAAGGGAAAAGAAAAAGGAAAAGAAAAGAAAAAAGAAAAGAATAGAAAAAAGAAAAAAGAAAAGAAAAGCAAATGAAAGAAAGAAGAAAGCAAAAGCAAGGGAAAGAAAGAAGAAAGCAAAAGCAAGAAAAAAGCAAAAGCAAGAAAGAAATGGTATCTTTACAACAATAGGTTAATATTTGAAAAGTGAATTTTAGCTACTAGACTCCAGACAATGATGTGATGCCATTTTTTATGATGAATTTCATTCACTGAGGACTGTTCCAGCCAGCTCTGGTAGACATGGAAACTGCAAGTGTTTCTGCTTGTATTTTAGCCTGGGAATTAGGGTGTGCTCCCTGACTAGATGGATTCACACTTAAATATAGTTCAGAAAGCAGTGTGACAGAGCTCTCTTGGTACCAACACAAATACAGAATAACCACAGAAAAAGTTTTAATGGGTGAAAAGTTTATAACAAGTCCTTACCCTTTTTTGCCTTTAGTATACACACTATAACATACCGTCTCTTCCCCCCCCCCCCCCCAGTTTTTAGGTCATAATTAATAGAACAATTAGAATATATTGCCATGAAGATGATTATTCAGCTCTTGTTGAAATTCAAAACAAGAACACTTTCAAAACAGTTTTTTAATATATATAATATGCAATTCTTTGGGACAATAAGCCATGGAATTATAATGAATTCTAACCATAAGCCTCTTGAACTAAGTTTGTCTAAAACAATTAGCTGCTTTCCCATGCAAATGTCTGAAAACAGAACAGCACATTCTGAAATAAATGTATACTCATGCAACCAGTAGTAGATTGCTAGTAAACATCCTTAATGGTAACCACACCACTGAGACATGCTTGAGGCTTTGAAAATCCAAGCACAAAATATAAGTGTTTAACTTTACCATCTAACGTTTTGAACTCCAAACTTTAAAAATTTAAAAAAAAAAAAAAAAAAAAGGGATTAAAATACAACACTCTTGAACTTTTTTCTGGCATGGTTTGATGCTGGAACAGGAGGTTGGAGTAGATGACCTCCAAGGTCACAAACTTGAACAACTCTATGATTCGACCATATCCTGGTACTTCTCTGCTTTTCAAGAACTTTGAATTCACTGACTCCCTAACCACAGGAGCATACTACAGGTTAATAAACTCAGTTAAGTTTTTCTGCCATGACTGTCTTTTGAACCTCTATAAACTTACTTTTGAGCATGTTCTCTGCCAGAGCATTGCAAAGTTCTACTGTGCTTCACAGGAAAAAAAACAAAACCAAAACCAACCAACCTACTCTTTTCTACTCAGCAGCTATGATTACAGGAGAGGTTTCATGATGAGACTTACTCTCTATAAAACTCAAACCTATTGACCCTGGGAGTTCTCTTCCCCATCCCAGCAGTCACCCCTTCACAGGCTGAAGGAGATGAAATCAACCATTCTTTGTACAGAAGCTGTTCCTCAGACCATTCCTGACTCCTTTCTCCTTGTTTTTTTACTGCTGCACTGCAGTACATCTACAGACAAAGATAGTTTTTGGTAAGAAAATAAGAAAATCTTCATTAAATAGCAAGAGCTGCTATCTTACTGATCACCCTTCCAGAAAAAAAAAAAAGGGGAAAAAAAATTCTTTTTCAGGGCAGGCTCAACTTTTTTACTGACTTAATAGACCTTTAATAATCACACAATAAAAATGATGGAAGAAATTCTACCAAGGAGATCATTAAGTTTGTAACTTGCAGATCTAACCGTTTTGGGGGTTCTCATTGCTTCTCTGGCCACATCAAAACATGTTGAGGACTAAGCAGTATGCCACCTTCACTAGTCACAAGGAAGACAGATGGCACTGGAGGCAGCAATCAAAATTGCAGTAGTTAAATCTGTTCTGTTTTCATAATTGTGGAGGCTGTTAAATTTGCTAGCTGAACTTCAAAAAAAAAAAAAAAGCATGCCTATTAATTCAGGTTTTGCAAACCTCAGTAGTATTTGGTATTTCTGTTCTTTCAAAAATAATATTCAAAGATGTTTCCAGTATAAACAAAACAGGATAGTTTACTTGCTGGGAAAAAAAAAAAAGTTAATTGGCTTCCATTTCACTAGACTGATAAACTGAGCATTTCTTGTAACATCTAACTTAAAATGAAACTGAAAATTCAAAACTAGAACAAATGTATCAGAAGACCACTAGTTTTCTGACACTACTAATATTATTATGATGGACTATGTAGAGAGTTGCAAGACATCTGACCACTCAGCCTCTATAACGAGCTATATCTAGGCAATTCATGTATTTTTTATGCTACATCTGATGTGCTCTAAAAATTAATGGGGGAAAAAATGAGGAATTATTCATATTTAGGATTATATTTCAGGTAATAATGTGGAGCTGTGGCATGCTATATTGCACGCTTTGTCAGAGAAGCATATTCTTCTGCCTTTGTACAGGCATAAACTAAGAACTGATTATGGGAATGTTCAACTAAAAGAACTTTAGTGCCCATGAAACAGTCTTGATCTTTCAGTCCCAAAGAAGATTACAAAGATATATGTGGATTACTTATATAGGGCAAAATCAACTCTTGCTAAGACTAATGAAAAGAATGCATGGGAAGAACAAAAGCAGCAGCAGGCTCCTGAGGTAGCACAGCAAGCCTGAGGCATCCTACAAAAAGCCTCCTTGAGTGCATTCCAGCAGAGGGTGAGGGGGATGAAGGTCATGCCTTGAGAGGCAATGGCAAAGAATGAGAGGTTGAATTTTCCTTTTAAATCAGCACTGCTTTCTCTTATTGGGAGGTGTCTGCATGAAGCTGAACACAAATTTCAAATAGAAAGCATACATAAGAAGAAAGTTTCATCACACAAGGCTGAGGGGGTCGGTTTAGGCATGATAGGTGCCTTTAAATCTTATAAACTTCTCAGCCCAGTTTGACTTTTAATAGACATGGCTAATAAGGGCAATTTTTACTTTCTAAGTAAACACCTGAATCTCTACCTATATACTTAAAACTGACCCAATACTCTGGTAGGCAATAAAAGTTTTCCTCTTTGGTTATTTAGTCCAATCCTGTTCCAGTACAAATATTTTCTTAATACTCCAGACACACTACTTTAGTACCACCTGCCACAGAGCAAGTCCTTCTGGGATTGGGACTAAATTCACACCCCACCTCCCCATTTCTCCTCCCTGGGTCACACCGAGGTTTGTTCTGTGAGATCCAAAAGGTGAGTTGAGTGTTTAGTGAAAGGCAAAGGGACAAATGAAGGCAACAGCTATGGAATGAGACACGGTTAGTGAATGTTCCACCTCCTTCAGATCAGACAAGGATGCTTTTGGAAAATGAAGGAACTTAAATGCCAAGAGTGAGTCATCCATAGTAAGAAGAATACAACACAGACTTGCCAGCAGCTCTGAGTTTGTCTCCACTTTCTCAGTGTACAGTAAATACTGTTACTGAACTGTGCAGCTTCTCTAGAAGGTATAATTACCCAGAGGCATGGACACAGAGAGGCTTTAAAAATAAAAAAGGAGGATGACAAGTTATTAATGGAGTTGGTTCAGACTTCAGTCTTTAAATGGAAGGTTAGCTTATGTAAAGAAAGTAAAACTTAAAACTCCCTGAAGTGCTATTGTTATTCCATGGCAATAAAATGAAAAAAACCAAGAAGGCTGCATTTCTTATCCAGGGCCACAAGTGTTCCAGTAACTGGCATGCTGCAATATATATGAAGGTGCTTCCAATACATGTTGCACGAGCAGGTCTATCTGCACAAAACTGCAAGTGAAGGAGCTGAGCTTTGTACACAGTCAATATATCAATTACCTTGTTGCTATAACAACGTGAATTAGGAGAAGAGCCACAACTGCTGGTGGCTCCTTCCTGAGAATCAGCTCTTGCCTTATTGTCTGCAGCA
The DNA here is from genome assembly GCA_024611195.1 of Ceyx melanurus. NCBI lineage: Eukaryota > Metazoa > Chordata > Aves > Coraciiformes > Alcedinidae > Ceyx > Ceyx melanurus. The sequence continues at coordinate 86,119 of JANHGL010005483.1, read as the reverse complement.
TCAGGCAATGCATTGTGGCAGTACAGGCCCTGTAGTAGTCAAATGAAGCAAGAGTTTCACTCCATATGAAGATCAATTTCAATGTTCTTTTTTTCCCTCAGCAGGTGAAGGGAATCGGCTGCCTCCAGGAAAGCCAGATAACTACAGAACACTGGCCACTCACTGAAGGAAAACATTCATTTAGACATGATCTCTGCTATATACAAGCCAAGTATCTTCTGCTTCTCTGATCAGTGCAATGCATTCCATCCAAGTGGCCTTCTGAAACAACTGTAAGTAGATTTTATGCTGTAGAGCATAACACTGGGTCTAACATGAGATGAGTCACTAAAATGACTCAGTTCTCACTTGCTCTTGTTATGCAGACACTGATACAATATGGCACTAGTCTGCCTTACTTAAGGCATTATTTATAGAAGCTTGAGTCACCAACTAATGAAAGTTGCCTTTTGGAAATGAAACAGTCGTTGAGAAGTCGCTGCATAAAACTCTAGCTCAGATGTACCCCAGAGACACTGAGCATTTCACTAGTTGTATCTGAATCCACACTTACAACACTTACTCAGCACTTCTCATTAGTAAGAAGTTTGTGGTATCAAGGCTGGATCTCTTGATGTGTATTTAGAAGACTTTAAAAAAAATTACTTAAAACTTAGGAGTCTTCACTATTTTGCATTAGACTTCAACCATACAGACACCCAGCTATCACATAGAAGTTTTAGCATAGGAATAAAATCTATTCACAGTATACCTCTTTTAGGATCAACCTCCATCCTTATTTATTGGAGGAAGGAAAAGTTGATAAACATGGACAAAATCAGAATTTAAAAAGAGTTAAAAGAATGGGAAGTGAATGTTAGACATGAGCTCATACTCCCTTCACTGCTTTCTGACCTAAAATATCACAGACCAGACTGATTTATAAAGCTGACAGTATCACGTATTTCCTTCCATGAAGTTACAAAGCATTTTGCTAGACAAAAAGCAGCCAAACCTCAGAACCTAAACAAACACTTATTTAGGATTACTCTCTAGACTGAAATAATACCTGAAAGTTGCAAACCAACAAATGCAGTTTAAAAACTGCTTCTTAATAAAAAATATATACTTCACATGCTTGTCTGTCTACATCCTAAGTGCTGGCCTAATTATACAATGTTAACATACCAGGTTAGAAACAAGACTGAAGACCACTGTAAGACAAGACTGTAGACCACTGAAGCACAAGACTTTGGAGGTCAGATTTGGCTTTAAAAAAAAAAAAATACTTGGAGATGCCCAGTACAAAAACTGTCTTGCAATACCTTCAGCACTGCCCGCTTCCTGCAGGAAAGAAAATACTAGGTTACTTTTGGTGGTCATGAAATTAGAAACATGATCACCAAAGGGGGTGGTGTTTGTTTGCTTGTTTGCTTCTTCCACTGATTGCCACCCTCGCTCCTCCTGATACTTTGAATAGGATGAGTCATGGAAGCATTTTATTCTAAGAGAACCAATTCATGTACCAAAGTGTCTGTGAAGTTTTTTACAAGGCCTTATTTTTCACTACTTAACACAAAGCATGAAAGTGCCAGCTATTTTCAAATCAAAATGAAGCAAACCACTTAGATTACACCAGAAGAAACTTCTATAACTAGTACTGGAGATACTGAAAAAAAATAGATGCAGCTTATCAGGAGAGTTAGGGACTGATGAAGTGTTGTGGGGTTTTTTTCAGTATAAAAAGATGCTGTTAAAGCAGATATTTCTTTCAGCTGATTATTGAAGGGTATTGTCAAGCCTATGTTCTTCAGGAGTTCAAAACCTGATAGGCTTTAATAATAGATGGCTCAGAGAAATATTTCCATCATCTTTTAAGCACTACTATTAAGTAAAGTGACTTTTTTTTTTCCTACAGAAATAGATCTTCCCTTCACACTATGTTAAGTATTTGAGTCCACAAGTTAAAACATATTCTAAAAGAGAAAGTGACATATTCAGGAAAGTATCCAAATATGAAGACTTAAAATCCAGGCTGATTAACTGGAGATTATTTATAGTGTACCTATGTTTCAGGATCCGAAGTATCTTATTAAACTTTTTATAAGTTGACTATTCTCTTAAATGAAGCATCTGCTGAAATGCAGCAGATGAACAGACTGTTTTAAGCTAAAAACAATGTTACTTGAAGCAGCAGTACACTATAAATAACCCTTTTGATGAGTCAGCAGATGAGTCCCTGCTTTGTAGAAGTTTTGATAAGACAACACTTTGAATGAAATTATTTTGTCACCCAAAACGTTTTTCTCTTATGATACACATTCCATTAAGTTTTTATCTTTCATCAAAGCTTAAAAGTGACTCAAGTCAGCTCAGGTAATGGAATTAGACTTAACTAAGGCTGACAGTCGACATGCCCAGGGATGGCATCTGTACTTCATGGTGGGGGCTGGGTGCTCCTGGCAGCACTATCATTCGTGCAGTATCCAGGAGAGGGCAATGTCTGGCTTTGGAAAGATTTCCTACTCCATTCCCTCTGCTCGGATACACAGGAACAGAAACCATATGCAAACAGGAATAAGTAGTAGTGCTATTAGGAAAATGACAAGCAAATATTCTGAAAGGAAACTAAGAGCGCGTGATTCAGTTTAATTTTGCTCCTTTCCAGTCAGTATTAGAGCTATCCAGAACAGCCACATTTTAACTTCCCACCACACAACACAAGCTGACAAATTCACCCAGCAAGGAAGCACTTCAGTGTTGCCTCTGACCAGATGACCATCAAGCAAGAGTTTCAAATCCAAATGCTGGTTACTCTGATGCAAAGCATTCTGCAGGTACTGTTACCCCAAGACAACAGCAGCACTAGTGGAGAGCTTCCTTGTACCCTTCTGATCATTCAAAGCTCTCACAAAGAAATGGTTCTTTCTTTTCATTAGAGACTAATAGGGAATGATCAGAGGTTTACAACTCAAACCTCTTTAGAGACAAGAAGTCCTACAAGCTGCTCATGGTGGAATGTCCCCAGAAAGTCAGAGAAGTATCACCTGAATTAAACACGTTCTTTCATCTCTCCCTATTTGACAGGACCACTTCTGGTTTTCTCAGACACCCAGAAGCATTTGTGGAATGGCAGAAGTGAAACAGACTATTTTAGAAACATAAAGATCACTGATGCATTTTTATTATCTATGATTGGGAAAGTTTTAAGTCACTTTGGTAGCTTCCACTTGGAAAAGCTGTGAGAAAAAGCATGGAGGCAGTTCAGGAAAACTACTCAAGTATTTTATGAAGTCATACAGAAATTGCTTTTTTTTTTTTTTCAGGATTCAGGATGAAAATATTTTGAAAATACATACAACTACAGAAGTCCATCAGTAAACCCAAGCTTCCAACTGAAATGAAGAAAACAAAACAATGAAACTTCTTTAAATCAGAACCAGAGGAATCTGTCCAAACTCCTGGTTTGCAGCAGCCCCAGTTCTGACCTGAAACAACTGCTGGATGACAACAGCTGTAGTATTGGTCCAAAGAACAATGAAGCACAGCAGATCAAGCTTTACACTCTCTTTTCCTTATGGGCAGAACAGTTTAGACATTGAGAGTACCTGATTTTGTTAGCCAGGATGGTTTGTTTGGTGGCTTTGTTTGGTTTGGGGTGGGTTTTGGGTGTTTGGTTTGATCATTTTATTTTTTTTTTCTTCTAAAAGTATCAGAAAACAAAATTCTCCACTGTGTGACTACAACAGAGAATGCTGAAAGCTGCCTGGAGACATCACGATTGCTATAACTGCATTATAAAAATTGATCACTTTTCACCACACAATAAAGCACCTCAGTGGTGCCTTTGAAAGGCTGAAAAGAAAGAATTGTAAAGAGTGATGGACTTCAATTCCGTCAGGTCGTCCCTTGTTGAATAAAGCTACAATGTCCTAAAATGCAGCAAAACTTCAAGTTTCAAATATGTAAACTACATGCAGATGAAGCATCCATCTTCATCACCACTCATTTATTTGCAATGATTGCACTAGGTATGACTGAGCTGCAATTAATTTTCCCCCCAGCAGCCTTGCCAGTGCAGTGCTGTGCACTGGGAGCTGGGAAGGTGCTGGTAACACCCCTACACTGTGGCTGCTGCTGGGCAGGGCTCACATAGCACCAAGGCTGCTTGTTCAACGTTCCCCTGCCATGGGGTGGGGTGGACAAGATCTTAGGAAGGGAGGAGGCTGGAACAGCTGACCCAAACTGACCAGAGGGATATTCCATACCATATGATGTCATCTTAAGAATAAAAGCTGGGAAAAGGAGGAGGGGAGGGGACACATCATCATGTCCCCTGGAACAACTGCTCTGTGTTTGGAGCCCTGCTTCCCAGAAAAGGGGCAAGACATCTCCTGATGACTGAAATTAGATGATAAATCTTGCTTTCTTTTACATAGGCACACATGGCCTTGCTTTGCTTTTCATTAAACTCCCTTTGCCTTAACCTATGAGTTTTATCTTTTCTTCCCCCGATCCAGATGAGAGGGGAAGTGAGGGGAGTCAGAGTGGCTTGGTGGGCAGCTGGCATCCAGCCAAGGTCAAGCCACCACAGTGATAGAAAATATTTCACTGCTGTTCTTATTTTATTTTTTTTTTCACAGGGAGAGAAAAAGCTATTGGAGTTGAAGAGCATCATCAGCATTAGAAGAAAGAAGCATGAATTGGCAACGGTAGATAAATAAAGACTGAATGGAAATGTGAAAGTTTTAAGCTCTAAGATAGTCTTGGCATAGGCAAGGTGCCTAATGAGCTCTCTAGAAGGGCTTAGGAAAGAGTTTACACAACCACTTCTAAGCAGAACAGGGAAATGAACTTAATAGTTAATCCTTAGGTTGACCTAATGGATAGGACACAATCTGAGCTGTAAGTTGTTTCCTTCCTTTGGGAAAGGACCATTAATCCATTCTCAATCTCAGCATTACCTAAAGACCAGTCTCCAATATGCCAGCAGAAAATATTTTCATTGACACTTAAAACAAACATTCACTGAAGTTCAGGTAGTAGGACCTCCCAGGTTATGTGTATCATAATTCAGTCTATTTGGTACAGCTTTTGGAAGTCTGGACTTTTGAACAAGCTTGATATCATTAAAAACTAGAGACCCAAAGACAACACATTAACCTCAAGAACAAACATACTTGATATCACCTCTTCACAAAAGCTGTATTGCAGTGACCCAAAGCCACTGTAAACCCTATTAGTAGTCCACTGTGTGCAGTGTTTTTACTCAACTGCAGTAACTCAGAATTTCATCATGCAGGCTGATACACGAGGGAAAGAAGAAACACCAGAGTGTAAGTGGAACACAATCTGTTTCTACAGACCTTTTCAAAAGGAGCATGAAGCCTCCAGTAAGGCAGAAGTGTTTCTGCCTCTAAAGAGAGATGCTTTATACATGTGATTACAAAATTGCTTGAGAAAGATTTTCCAGAAAGGTGTGGGAGTGCTGACCTTCTTGGTTTTTTACATCATGCACTATAAAGCAGTGTGGAAACTGTGTCTGATACTGCAATGTTTTTGTCCAATGTTAAGTTTATTTCCAAACTGTTCTGGATATGGCACACTGGGGGAAAAAAAAAAAAAACAAAAAAAACCCCCAATACTGCCTCTAGCATACATTTCCTGGAGTAAGGAAAGCATATACCTGAGCTTTTAATACTCACCTCTTGCACTTTGGATTTGTTACACCAGTTGATGTAACAATGAACTCTGCACTTACTACATACAACCATCACCACAGTAGATATAATGGTTGTATAAATATTTTGCAAGCAACCACGCAGCATTAGAAGTTTAAAGCTTTCTTTGAGGTTATTACAAGCTCATCCTGATTAGACAAAAAACCAAAAAAAAGCACCAGGAATATTTTAATTTAAGTTATAGTTATTTACATTATGTTCTCTTCATGTGTACCAATTTTTGTAAGCTTACCAAGTGTTTGCATTGGGTTCTACATTTGTTACAGCGATCAAACTTTAAATCTCTTCAAATTTAACTTTTATCTTTATGAAGTCTGGATGACATCTTTTCTCTAAAGGCAATTGGCATAACAATAACCAACATGGAAAATGTGCAATCAAGCTGTTGTGTTTTCCATAGCACAATATTTAAGAATCATAGAAGAAAACAAATGGGATCGAGGGAAAAAAGTCAGGGTATTTTTCTTCCTCAAGGAATAAAGTGACTTTTCCTCAGGCAATCAGGGAGAAATACTTGGTGAGACTAACACTTCACATTTAGAAATAAACAAACCTACCAGTGGACCCAGGAAAGGGAAGGGGAGAAAAAAACAACCAGCTGAATTGTTTTTGAATTAAATGATTTGGGTCTCTCCGTCCAGCCAGCACTTGATCCAGCAGATCAGATGCTCATCCAGGCCATGAGCAGACAGTTTTTCCATAAGAATTCTATGGGAAACTGTCAAATGCTTTTTGAAAACCTAGGTAGACAATATCCACAGCCTTTCCCTCCTCCAATAGTCAGGTCATCTTGTTATAGAATGAGAGCAGGTTTGTCAGACAGGACCCATGGGCTGACTGTGTCTGATCCCCTGGTTGTCCTCTCTATGACTTGAAATGGCCCTCAAGATGATCTGCTCCATGACCTTCCAAGGCACCAAGGTGAGACTGACAGGTCTGTAGTTTCCCAGTTCCTCCTTTCTGCCTTTCTTGTAGATGGGTGTTATATCTGCTACCCTCCAGTCCATGGGGACCTCCCCAGTTAGCCAGGACTTCAGGTAAATAATGGAAAGCAGCTTAGTGAGCACATCTGCCAATTCTTTCAGCACCCTTGAGTGTACCCCATCCAGTCCCATGGGCTTGTGTGCATCCCTGTGGTGTAGCAGGTCCCTGAGCACTGCCTCTGGAAATGCAATGGCCTTCCTCTGCTTCCCCTCCCCATAGCCTGGCTCATGAGGCTGGGTGTCCAGGGAACAGCTGGTTCCACTGCTAAAAACTGAGCAAAGTAGGTGCTGAGAACCTCATCTTTTTCCTCATCCTTTGTTACTGTGTTTCCCAGTGCATCCAATAAAGGATGGAGATTCTCCCTAATCCTCCTTTTCTTGTTCATGAACTTATAGAAACACTTTTTATTATCTGTAACTGCTGCAACTAGGTTGAGATCTCTCTGTGCTTTGGCTCTCCTAATTTTCTCCCTGCATAGCTTTGCTACTCCTTTATAGTCTTCATAAGAGACCTGCCCCCTCTTCCAAAGGTCACAGACTCTCCTTTTGTGCTTGAGGTCCAGCCAAAGGTCCCTATTTAGCCAGACTGTCTCCTTCCCCACCTACTTGTTTTTTGGCACACAGGATAGCCTGTTCTTCTGCCTTCAAGACTTCTTTTGAAGCATGTCCAGCCTTCCTGGGCTCCTGTGTCTTTCAGGGCAGCTTTGCAAGGGACTTTGTCAGTCAGTCTCCTGAACAGGTCAGTTTGCCCTGCAGAAGTCTGAGCTGTCAGTTTTACTAACTCCTCTCCTTGTTTCTTCAAGGATTAAGAACTCAATCATCTCATGATCACTGTGCCCTAGATGGCCTCCAACCCTTACATCCCCCACAAGTTCTTCCCTGTTCACAAGAAGCAGGTCTAGGAAGGCACCTTCTCTGGTTGGGTCACTGATCAGCTGTGTGAGGAAGTTTTCCTCCACACATTCCAGGAACCTCTTGGATTGTTCCCTCTCTGCTGATACCTGGGAAGTTAAAGTCCCTCACAAGAACAGAGACAAGTGACTGTGAGATTTCTCCTAATTGCTCATAGAAAGCTTCATCCACCTCACTGCTTTGGTTGGGAGGTCTATAGCAGGCTCCCACCACAGTATCAGCTTTAATGGCCCTTAACCTCATCCAAACACTCTCAACCGTGTCATTATGCTTGATTTCTGAGCTCTCATAGCATTCTCTAACATTCAGGGCCACTCCACTGCCTCTTCTTCCCTGTCTAGCCCTCCTGAAGAGCTTGTAGGCGTCGCTTGTGGCACTCCAGTTATGAGGCATCCCACCACGTTTCTGTGACAGCCACTAGGTCAGAGCTTTCCTGGTGCAGCATGGGTTCAAGCTCCCTGTTTGTTGCTCATACTGCATGCATTGGTATAGATACACTTCAGATGAGCTAATGAAGAAATCACAAAATCTACAGAATAAATAAAATAAAACTGAGGGAGTGCTATAATTGCAAAATATATTATTCGGTAACATCTCTACCTTTTAAGGAAAGCCCAGATTCCCTCTCATAGCAATGCTATTCCTTTGCTTCCATTTCCCAGTCTCTGTATGCTGTTTTCTGTGGGGGTTTGTTTTTTTCTTTTTAAAAATATGTATCTTCTGTCAGTCTGCTGGTCTTAACAGCATCAGCTGGGCTTCCCAGTCACTGTTACCCAGTTGCTGAGGGACAGCAAGCACTACCTTGTAAGCTTTGGTTACCTTATTCACTTACAACTCAGCATGAAGGTTGGAGCACGATGGAAGACTCTTCTGTCATCTATCAGTTTTCCATCCTGGTTTACTAAGAAATTCCATTCTGATGCATTAATGCAACTTGCAAACACAACACATTGAGATAATCACTAGTAATTTTGCCACTAGTTTTCTAATCTCTACTGTAAACTTTGTTAGACTATTAAACGTTGGTAGTATTGGAGTATCACCAAGATGATCATTAATGGCCAATTCCACCAAATAAATGGCCCACACCTTGCTTTTTTCCCTCATGCTTGATGGAAGCTGCTGTTCTCTATTTAGATGAAGAACTTTCCTTCCAGGCATCACCTTTAACACAGCCATCAAACACGACCTTTCAGGCTTATCGTTCATTGGGTACTTCCCTCCTTCTCCTGAGTGCAGCAGAAATTGTATTCTTGGCAGCAATTCCCCCCAGAACTTCATTAATACCAGAGCTGTTCTTTAATCCTCACTGCCTCTGTACATTGTTTCCACCCCCATCCCTTCCATTTGCTAAATTACATCCTCTGCTGGTTTTGCTCTCTGCTTCTGTTCCTGCTCCACAAGGCTATGTTTCCTCTCTCTCAGTACAGCCAGTTCCCTGAAGCCACCTTTGCTACCCCGTGTGTGGTAAAGGAGAAGCCCCTCTTTTGGCTGGACTGGCTTCTCTTCTGACTTCACACAAAGCAAGGACTCAGCAATTCCCGTGGGAGACCAGCCCACCAGAAAAAAACTACTGTTATTCTTAAATTGGCTGATGTTACCCATTCCTTTGATGAGAATGTTGATCTTTGCCACAAAAATAAATCATTTGGTAGCTGCAAACAAAACACTCTGCTAAATTTGAAGCCCTACAGCTAGCAAAGCTGGAAGGAAGATTTCAAAGCAAAGTGTATGTTCTGTGTGTTTCTTTAACCATTCTACGTGTAAATAAATTTGAACAAAACCAGTATCAAGCCTGAAAAGGTAAGATTCTTAGAAAGTAAACTTTTGCTGTAATAATATTTTTTTCTTAATACTAAAATTACTAGGCAATCACAAACATTGGCAACTCTTATGTCTGTTTCATACTGAGACTTCCTCTGTTCCCTGTCATGTTAGCATCTCCACACTCCAAAGGATGAAACCCAGAGGCATTATTAGCCACCAGGGTTATAATTTGTTATGATATGATTTACATACACACACATATTTAAGAAAGCTTTGAAACTGTAATTTCAGCTTCATGAAAGAGCCATCAGTTCATTGATGTTTTCCTTTATCATCTCTACATTTCTTCAGCAGACAGAAATCAGCATTATGTGCAGATTGCTAATGCAGCATCATTACATGGTATATGACTCACTACCCATATGTACCAAACTCAAAATAGGCTCTTCTCTACACAAGCTTAGGTCACTCTTCTGCTGAGAGCTTCCAAGTGTTAAGCTACTTAGTACTTCTTTCCTTAAACTAAGTGTTCCTGTATTGCTGGGATTTTCAATACCTGTAATTATCTCATGGAGTGCTACAAACTACACTTTTCTACAGGAATATTACTTCTAAATAGGACTTTTAAGTGCCTTCTCTCTGGAATTGGATGTTAATGAGCTAGTTGGTAACAACTCTCATAATACTTTCACAACATGTGGGCCTTCTCCTTTTCTTATAGCTAGTTTCCACAATCCAAGTATAGTGGGAATACAGCAATTTTTCACAGCGTGGAGGACACAACCCTCCCATCTGTCTTTTGTCATGCCATCAAGAAGCTTATGCTCACTCTTCCAAATTACAAGCCATTTTTCAAAATCAGCTTGAGACAAACATATTTCCAGACTCATTCTTAGATGAATAGAGGTATGATCAAGGTCTGGAGCCATCATTTGCTGACCCTCACTCCACCTCAAGTCAGTGAGAGAAGGTTTAAACAAGAGTATTTTCACTACCACAACCTTTTTATTTTCTTCTCTCTCCAAATAAAACAAACACCCTTGGACATGGGTGCAGATCAGTGGCATATGTCAGTGGGATAGGAGCAGTGCCTGAGGTTTTTGTCTAACAGAAGCCCCTTCCCAGTAATGCTATTAATAATGCTACTGCTTTATTACCATGTATCTAGTTCAGCGAGACAAAAATCTGCTCTGAGCAAATTATCTGAAGGCAGATTTGTTACAGACCAGTGTTTGTCTGTCGTACCCCATCTCATTAGCAGATGCTGATCCTACTAAGTAATTAGTAGGTTTCTTGAGCTCTTAATGCTACCCTGATACACAGCAGAGGGAAGCATCCATGGGAAAGACAAGGAATGGGAAGCTCTGCAGAGATTAAATGTAAAATGAGCATGGATTAGGTAAGCAAACTGGCCAGATGCTGAGACTGAAGGAAATGCTCCAGGATATGCTGTCAGTATGTGAGGCCATTACCTAGAAATGGACCTGAAAAGGACATGCCTTTTCACTGGTCAATTTTGAAGTGGTGTACAAACCAAATATTTCCTAAATGCCTCTGCATTAACGACTAAGGTGACAAAAGATGCTGATTTAATTACTTTTCTCTCCAGCACTATGACAACATCAAGTCACACACACCTTCCTTGCTTTGTAACTGCTCCAAACTTTGAGGGTTTCAAAACCTCACAAAACTATACCAACTTTTCCCATGCCTAGAGCACCCAAAATGCTTCTAATTTTTCACTCTGAATGTGAATACTCTGAAAATTTAGAGATCAAAACTGAAAACAAAATCACCATCCAAAAATCATAGGTGCTGTACAAAATAAACATGCTATTTTGAAAGAAAAAGCAAATTATAATAAACCTAAAGCAGCCACACCAGTTGAAGGACTGGAAGGTCATTTGTCCTTCCAGAAAAGCTGTCAGAAGTAAAGGAAACTCAAAGGTGATAAGAAGGTCCAGGAGTGCATAAACCTTACCAGGGTGGTTGGAAACCAGTACAAAGAGTTCCACTGTAATAAGAGAGGAACAATTCCTTGGTAACTAGCGTGAAATGCTTAAACTTGAAATATTAGATTATCAATAGAAAGCCACTAGAAGATCAACCATATGTTATTATTGGTGTCTTGTCAATACTGATAAAGCCAGGTGAACAAGACCAAGGTGCTGTTTTCCAAACCATGTCCCACTGCCAAGTAGTCTTAGAAGAGGTAATGATCAAAACATCTGAGAATCTCCTCTCTCCCACTAGCTATCCATTTCCAGTGCAAAATAATTTTTAATGTTCAGTGCTTTCCAGAAAACTGTAATCTCACAATCACTGACAAGTTTTAGATACTTCTGATTGCAGCCTTATTTGCAGAATAGATACACAATTTGCATAGTACTAACCACATGGATTAAAAAGCTGTATTCTAGGCTAAAGCTGAAAAAAACATGGGCAGCAATAGTCTGTCATTCACCAACTACATTCAAACACACACATGGTAAGGTCACACTGGTCTGAAATCCAAGACAAGTTTAATTGAAGCCATCTTTGCCTAAACTTTACACAGAAATCAATGAAATAGTAAGATGTTGGTCATGACAGAAAAGGGCAGGAAAAGAGCAAAGTGATGAGCAATACTTGATGCTTATACTAGCTCAGAATACATGAGAACTTTTTAAAAGCTGGTACAGGTCAAAGGGGATTGTGCTTTCCCTGTCTTTTACAACGTTATAAACCATTATTTTTCCCAAAATATTTGTTTAGACATCCAAAATGTATTTGAGCATTCCAGGAAAATGCTGTTTGCTCTTATGTTCAAGAATCTTTGTGCAAGCACCTAGGAAGCAAAAACACACCAGTACTTACAAACTTTTTCCCCTAATACTTATTTTCCTCTTTCACCATCCACATCTTGATTACAGTACCAACACTGGCCAATCACTCTTCAGCTACTCCCCTGGGATCTTTAGGAGAATGAAGCAGCCAAGCCCTGCATCTCCTCCAAAACCCAGTGTAACTCATGTCTGCTCTAATGAAGCACTGCAGGAGAACATGATGCAACTGATACAGACCCTGGTGCCAAGAAGGGATTATCAAGCTGATTTGGAACCTCTGCTTCATCCATTTTTCCCAATCTAGGGCAGGCAAAGCAGGTCAGAGAGGAAAGTCAGGTCACTTTTAATCTCTTGGTTTAGTCATGTACCACTATAGAGACAAATGGGTTCTCCAGTGCTTCCCCCCAGTAGGGTATAAACCAAAACCAGTCTGCCTGGTAGGCAACTTTCCACTATCTACAACTAATGCAGTTTGTGATCAGTATTTTGTCTTGCCCTCTATAGCTATAAACATCCCATTGACTTGGCAGCTGTACATGCACCAGAACATGAACAGGAGGGCAAAAAACCAACCAACCAACCAACCCCACTCATAAAACCCCAAAACCCCAAGTAAAAAAAACAAACCCTACATATTTAAATCATCACATTTATAACACCAAAGCAAAATACATAGCTTACCAGATCCCTTTAATTTATAAAACGTGTATTTGTCATACTACATGCAGTAGCAGAGGCTTCTAGCCTTTATATATTCTAATATGATGAATCATGCTATGTTACTGAGCTACTCTCAGAAGCAATCTAAGCTTTAGAATAAAATCACTGACTACAGCAGCCTTGAGAGAGAAAAAAGAAAAGATCAATAAAAATATTCCCTGGAAAATAAGCTTCTATGAATGAGGGTGAAGTAATTTAGTGTCAAAAGGATATGTTCAGCTCCATGTTATCTGTCTTTGTAGCATGTTACTTTAAACCAGGCCTTTCTAGGAACACGTCAGTCTTTTCCCATGAAAGACTGAAACAGGCCACACAAGTGAGTCCTCCCCTCTTGGAAGCCAGCCAGCTTCAGCAGCAAGCACTGCTCACCAGAAAAATCAGCATGAGAACCCTCAGAGCTGCTGGGATAGGCAGGGATCATACCCAGGCCAGTATCAGCAGCAGCATTTCCATCGAGTGCTGGTGCTGTGCTGGCATCGATGTCTCTTCAGCACTGAGCTCCAACGGCAGCAGCTGCACTGCAGACTGCGGGTGGCTCCTGCCTGTGTCACCGACCAAGAGATGGCAGTGAGAGCTCAGGCATCCATCCTCCTGGGAGGACACAGCACAGTGCTCACCCACATGCAGATGGGCATTGTTCCCATGCAACTACACACCCTTTGCATGCTCTTGGGAAAATTACACCAAGAGGAACACACAGCCACAAGTCTATCTTGTGGCTGCTCTTCAGAGCATAGTTCCTTTCTAGAGGTATCACAGACCTTTGGGATGACTGTTTCCAACACAAATCTCCTTATCTGGAGACTTCCAAAACCTGCCTGGACAATGCAATCCTGGGCACCCTGCTGTGGATGACCCTGGTAGAGCAGGGGCATTGAGACAATCTCCAGTCTCAGTGACTCTGAGATTTCTCTCTACTGCTTATAGAAAGTTCCATCCATCTCCTTGCTTTGACTGGGGGGTCTATAGCAGACTCCCACAACTATATCAGCTTTATTAGCCCTTAACCTAATCCAAACAGACTCAACCTCCTTGTCTGAGGTCTCGTGACATTTTCTAACATACAGGGCCACTCCACCACCCCTCCTGCCCCTGTCTGTCTCTCCTGAAGAGCTTGTAGCCTTTGATTGTGGCACTCCAGTTATGTGTGGCATCCCAACATGTTTCTGTTATAGCAACTACATCATAGTTTTCCATCTGCAGAATGACCTCCTGTTTGTTACCCATGCTGCATGCATTAAGTGTAGATGCACCTCAGCTGGGTCACCTTTTGTAAGGGAGAAGCCCTCATACCTTCCTGGTGATACTCAGATGTTTCCACAGTAACTGACCTCTCTACAACCCTTGTCTGCAACTTCATGTGATATTTTAATCATTAGATAATTCACAAGATTGTTTGATCTTACCACTACTTTCCTCCCCCCACAAGCACTGGCATATTGCATACTGGCTCCTCTCCAGTGATTCTGCTTTTGCCCCCACCCCCTTTCAGATCTAGTTTAAGGCTCTACCTATTTGCATTAGATCCAGCTACCAACCCTTCCCCCTTCACATCTAGTTTAAAGAACACTCTACGAGTCCCACCAGCTCATGACCAAGGATCCATTTTCCCCTTTGTGTCATTTGAACCCCACCTGGTTTCAGTAGACCAGGTGCCCTGCAGGTCTCCCCATGGTTAAAAAACCCAAAACTAGACCTCTGGCACCACCCCTTTAGCCAAGTATTAATCTGCTGCACTTTGTCAAACCTACCGATGTTTTTCTTCGTAATTGAAGGAACAGAGGCAAACACAACCTGTGTGCCTGATCCTTCTAGCATCTGCCCCACTGCCCTGAAGTCCCTTTTGATTGCTTCTGGCCATCTCTCTACTATCTCATCACCACCAGTCTGATAACCAGAAGCAGGTAACAGTCTGTGGGTTTGACCAGACCAGGAAGCTTCTTGATAACATCCTTAACTCGGGCTCCAGGAAGGCAGCAGACTTCCCTGTGGGTCAGATCAGGGCGGCAGAGAGGGCCCTCTGTTCCCCTCAGGAGGGAGTCTCCAATTACAATTACCCGCCTTTTTTTCTTAGGTGAAGAAGTCCTACTGCATGTATCCGAGTGATTTACCCTAGACAGCCCCATCAGTGACCACCTGACTCCTTTGCCTGGCTCTCATTGCCTGGAGCCCCATACCTGTTTTGCAGGGGCAACCGGGCAGGTGAGGGAGGCCAGGCAGGGATTTTTCTTCCTCTCCTGACAGGCACCTGCTTCCATTCCTCCCTATCCTTTAGGTCCCCCCATTTTGCCTGATGGCCAGAGTGTGTGTGTGGGATATTCTGCTCTTTGTGGAGCTTGCTGCTCGTCATTCAGGAGGAGACTCCACCAATCTATCTTGCTCTCCAACTCCCAAATACTCCTCAGCCTTTCTGCTCCCTCCTTCTCCTATGATATGATTCTATGATATGAGCAGATCATTCACCTGGGCACACCTGACACAGGTGTCACCTCCACTGCCCTCCATGGCAAGTTCGAGGCTCTGACACTCTCTGCCGCCTGAGGCCTGAACACCCCATGCTTGTCTGGGGCCTCTGCCTGGGTGCCCACAGTTTTTTTAACCACCTTTAATCCGATTGCAACCATAATTGGTTCTATAATCAAAAGACTCTACTACACACAGGACAGTTTACTGCCCTTTTAAGTGCTTGCCTGTTAACAAAGACTTGCCCTTTCAGGCCTTTTGTTGTGTGCCTTGTCCCGAAGGCTTCTTAAGGCCTGAGGGCGCAGGTAGCAGCTGGTGAGGGTTGTTTAAAATCCCCGCCGCTGAGGGGGCTCCGCCCTGGCTCTCTGCGGTGACCGCCCCAAGCTGCCGCTGCTGGCTCGGGCTTGGTCCCTGTAGCCGGCTTAAAAAACGCCCCCAAAAGAGTTTTTTGTCAGCCTTTTTGGCTTTAGATTCCTTCCCCACTGCAGTCTTACCTGCTCTGAAGCTGGTCTCCACGGCAAATCATGATCGTGAGCAAGCCGTGCCACAGTCACTGCACAATACTGTTCATTTCTGCTTTGCTAGTAAATGGAAAGTTATTTTTCACCCTTCACAGCTGCAGATGATCACAGTCTCAATTATGATATAACCTTATGGGTATCTTTCAAATTGCTGCAACAGCTCTTTGGGTTTTGTTTCTTAATAGCACATACTTTTCCTCTTGGGAACATTTACCTTTCACATCCACTTTCACCAACACTGCCAGTAAGTAAAAATCAGGCTACACTAAGAAAATTATTTGTGAGATACTGGATAAAATATATTTTTTAAAAAATTTTTTTAAATGCTTTGATCCTTGGTTTTGCAGGGCAAGGACCTGATGTGCCTTCTGGAAAGCATCACTGGATGTTACACAGCACTGTTGGTACAAACCTCAGTGGTGGGCAGTCAACTCAGTGGAGGAACAGTGCAAGACACAAAAAAAGATGAGGATGACCTCTTAAGGTGAAGCACCCAATTCTCAAACTGAGATCTTAGAAAGGGAAAGGAGTGATGATTCATCACAGAAGAGCAGAATTCAATCCAATGGCAGCCTCTTGAAGCACAAGTGACAGTGAGAACAATCCATCAGAACACAACAGCCGAAAGGGCTAAACCTCAAGTCTAAAATTTTGAGCAGCAGTTCAGATCCAGAACATGCTCAGACCTGTATTTGCTAGATTTAGTGGTTCAAGTCTGGAAAGTCACAAACACACCAACATCTTTTATAGTTTTTATACTTGTTTTCATTTTCTTAGGATGCAGTAAGTGGAATGCTTTGGAGTGTTACATGTGAATGTGCCTTTAAAGGCCAAAGCAGTAATAAGGAACCACAGAAGGGACTGTCAACCTGTATGGGTACCAAAAAAGAACAAAGATTTAAACTGAAAGTTGCTGTACAGCATTTCACATCAAGCTCTGCTCAACACATTGCCGTTCCTGGCAGCACAACTGGGAATCTCAGGTCCTTACAATCCCTGCTACTTTTCCAGACTGCCATCTCTCCTCTCTGAAAGCACTGGCTCATTGGGCTATAAAGCCTGCAATAAAAATAACTTCTTAGATACTATACACATATTTTAGCAGACATGCAGCAAAATTGTATGGGTATCTGTTTCCCTGAGATGTGGTGATGGAACTGCTGCTTGCCCTGTGTGCACTGCCACGGCATCAGTGCAGGGCAATGAGCTTCCCAAGCAAGATCCTGCAGCTGGAACAAAGCACAGGCTAAGCAGAAACTGAGAATTAGTCTAATGGCAGGAAAACAGGATCCATTAGAGGAGAGCTCCTAGGAGAAGAGATGGCTGAAATGGTTTGGATCTGAAAACCAAAATTCAAGCTTCTTGAGATGTCTTTTTTTCTTCTCTGGGAAGCTCCAGCACAAAACCAGGTTAGTGGTTTTTAGTTTTCATTAGATTTTAATTTAATTTAATTTTAATTGCTATTTTCAAACTTATTTCCTTCTTCACATTTCTGAAATTGGTTTTATAAATCAAATGTGACAGGTCACTTTCTTCACTTGACAAACAAGGTATGACTGGATTTTTTACAGGTTTCAGAGTCTAAAGAGGTATGTGCCCAGCAGCAGCACTTCTCTCCTAGTAACTTCTCAAGCACTCTGACGCCAGAGCTCAGTATTGAGCAGCAGCCATTTTAATTAATTCTAATTTTAGTTCCACCTCTTTTTGACCACCGATAAATCCATGTTGCTTTGTAATACACAACTGGAGTGTGTTCCAGGAGTAAAGAATTGGGCATTTTAAACACATTTTTTTACCTATCCAATATATTTGGCATATGAAATAAATTACATATCTGCTTTAGGGTCGAGTAAAGCCTATGGGATGGTGATTCTAGCAACAATCTCCTTCCTGGAACTGCAGACAACAAAGCACAGAAATGACATTTGGTATGGAAATGGATTTCTCTGCAGAAAGAACATGATCTGTTTGTCATTAAAACATGCTGAAGTTCTTCCAAGGGTATCAGCTACTAGAAACAGCAATTCTGCATCAACCCCACATTCTCTGAAAAGCCTTTACTTTGCCTTCATGTAGCTTTTATATCAAGGCAAAATTTTAATTCTGAAAGAAAAATACACCCTTTCTTTGCATCTTTAGAGAGCCTTTTAGACAGAAGTAATTACAGAGAGATGTTTTTATTAGTCTCAAGGCTGTTGTCCAACTCTTCCTTGGATATTTTATAAACTAAATGTATTTCAAGGAGCTGCCAAAAATATGAATTTGATTTAATTCAAGTAACAGAGCTACATATTTAAAACTATGCCTTTCTCTGAACCCTTCTGTGATGATAGCTATTACCTGCTGCTTTCATGGTAGGCAGTGTATTTACTTGGGTTTATTACAGAGGAAATGAAGTGTTACAGCTGGTGTCAGAACAACACGACGTGGTTTCAGCACCGTGCTAAATTTCATCTCCTCGGGCACTGTCAAACTACAGTCAAGCAGAGAAGACTTCCACAAACTTGAAATACAATCCAGTCCATACCTGGGGTCTGAGTGGGGTGACAGGGAGAGCAGCCCAGTGCCTGCATGGAGCACTTGCTGCACTCAGCAGGTCTGATGGCTGCACTGAGCAGGGATGGCAGGAGAATTCCAGTCTGGAGCCATTCCTCTGCTACACTGCCACCATAAGGTCTCCCCGGAGCCTTCTCCAGGCTGAACAACCCCAGCTCTCTCAGCCTGGCCTCACAGCAGAGGTTCCAGTCACTGCATCTTTACTGTCACCTCCCTTTGGCTCTGCTCCAACAGGTCCCTTTCTCTCCTGTGCTGAGGACTCCAGAGCTGGACCCAGCAGCCCAGCCCGTCAGCACTCTCCCAGCTCAGTATTCCAGACACACCAAGAAACCAGCAGTGAAAAATAGCCTGTCAACACTTCTTCATCCATTGCCCTGTGTATTGATTCACACAAACAAATGGTCACATAAAATGGTAGGAATCGTAAATAAAAGAGTCTTTGAGATTTGTTTCAGTTTCAGATATTTTGGGTAAAATATAAACTGCTTCTAAGTACATTTTCTCTTATGATTAAAGCCAGAAGTTGATTCTCCTGTAGACTAGACTAGTACAGTCACTAATACAAAACACATCCAAGCTGGAACACAAACAGTTTTAACAATTATAGTCACTTTTCCATACAAGCAAGATTTAGGGTGGATGTTCCTGAAGTGTCACCTTTTTCACTCTACCCAGAACAGATTATTTTAGATCTGAGTAATCCTAGAAATATGCTATTAATACTGACTACTGGGAAATACTGGAGTTGCCTGGAAATCCAAGTTCTTTGATCATTATTTGTGTTCCAGATTGGATTTGAACAGTCACAGGAGTTAAGATTTTGATGACTGAAAATCAACAAAAATAATTGGTTCCAAAAAAATTGGGTTTTTTTGGTGTTGATGTTCACCTATGCAATTACCTGAGTCATGTTGAGGTTTTAAAGGTAGAAATTCTGCCACAATGAAGAAACTTCTGAGGCTGAGCCATCATATTGCAATAGGCTGTAAGTCTAGTCTATCTGGTTGATTTTGGCTGTAACTATCTTGAAGTGCTTACAGGCCTATATATATATATTATTTTTTTCTGACATGGAACTATTCCATTTAGCTTTGAAAGAAAGCCCAGTCTAAAGAGCAAACTATTTGTTTAAAACCATGATGTACTGAGAACACTTTAAAGTAGAGGTAAAAATATCCATGTACTTTACAGAGGCTTATTTACTTTATCTTTTGTTTTTAATACTACCACAGAAAACTTGCTGAAATGTTTACCTAAATGCATTGAAATATTCCCACAGTACACATTCCAGCACTGAGAATGCTACCATGCACCTTTAATAATTTCATTTTTTTTTTAAAAGGGAATGATACGTGAAACTTTAATAATTACTTCATCGTAACAAAATTTAAACCTCTATAAAAATATTATATGTCCTCCAAGACCAAACGTACTTATTGAGTATATAAACAGAAATAGCTTAAGAAAGGTATTTAACACTGAAAGGTATCCCAGCATTGATACTCAAATGCTAGGGCTGCTACAGAAATATTCCTAAAAGGCTTTTCTGCCTTTTATAGTCTACAAAAAAAAAAAAAGGTTGGTTTTGTTTTTATAAAAAGGAGGTTCAATACATGTATTTTTTACTCTGTCACTTCCACTTTAAAGCTCAGATTTGTGATGTTTTCTTCTGCTTTCAACGTCAGGCTGCTGTTTACATATTTCTGTTTCTTAGCCAGCTGAAACCCACCATAATTTTCTTTGCCTCAACTCTTTGTGCTTTAATGTCTGATTTGTAAGCCTCAAACATGTAAACTTGCTGAATTCTACCTAGAAAAATATGATTTATCTCTCTTCTTTATAGAGGCAGATACATGGGCAAATTCACACATGCTGTATTCTTGTACCAGCATAAGGAAAATATTGCCTTTAGTAATTTAATCAAAAGAACTGGGTTTTTTTCTGGTTTTGGTTTGTTTCAAAACTGAAGCACCTGTAAAATAACAAATGCTTTAATCAGCATGCATTTAAATAATTGTCTACAAGCTTTCCACTTCAGTGAAGTTACCCAGGCAGGTGTCATTAAAAAGGGGAAATGAACCTTCATCTCCAGACTTCCACCACTCAAACAGCCTCTCCCTGATTTAAGTATTTATTGGACAAAAACCTTCCCCTTGGAACATCAAGCAACACATTTTCTTTGAACCTCTTTGCAGCATCTTGCAAGCAGAAGAGAATTCAATCCCTCATAAGTCTTTTCTGAGAACTAACAGCCATAAAAGAGATGGAGGTGACCAGGGTTAACAAATACATGGATGATGTAATAAAATAAATCAGGGGCATGTTTTTGTCTCTATCAAAAGAGATCTGATCTTTCTGAATAGGGACAGCAGCTTTATTTCAAGTAGCCTGCTTCAGACAAAATTTATCCTGCAGTGCTCAAATTATCCTTTCTTTCAACCTTAACTTTTGCAAGTCAAAAGGGGGGAGAATAAGATGCTGGGCCACAATTACAAGAGTCTGAAGTGAGGTAAACTTCTCAATTTATGCTTTTTTTTAATTACAACTGATATATATAATATCATCTGCAATATGCATTATAACCTGCACACCTAATTTCTATCTGGCACATTTCTTGCAGCAAAAAATTAAAATCCATCAAACAAAAAAAAAAAATCAGTATCCAGGATACTGTTGTCATCAACTCACCTCACAACCAATCAACCATCCCACTAATAGGCCTTATGGTTTTAGAAAGAAAGCTCAGGAAAACTCTCTGAACAAGAACATTTACAGAAGCAGAAAATACCAAGCACAGTTTTTCTAGATTGTAAAAAATATTCCCTTTTCTCTGACTGGAATTTCTGAGACTACTTCAGTCCAGTGGAAATTGTATGTTTGCACCTCATTTTGAAAAGAAATTGAAAAATAGTCTTTTTTTTTTCCAGCACTGCTAAAAGTAAATACTGTGACCATACTGTAATACTATAGACTTTAGATACTTATTGCAACTGTGAGCTGACCCATTTTCAGACCTTTAAAGCTAAAACAGCTTAGTAAAGTGGCAAAAATATGTGCAGACATCCTACAGAAAAGATATATAGTGACCCTGTTAAAGAAAAATTAAAAAAACCCAGGAGAGAGCATAGGCAGAAAGAAACCACTGATTCCCATTGGTTTGTAGCCACTCTATCTCTGAGCTCATAGGCTCCAAGTAACCTTCACCTCAAATACACAGAATACAAACACCACTACACCTTGCTACACCCCTCCAATCCCTCTGTGGTCATTCCTGTCCATGTCCTGTCATGCATCACCCAGCTCATCTCAAAGAGCAACTTATTAGCTACATTCAGTACTGCACAAGTAGGGAGATGGATTCTTTAGGAGTACAGACAAAAGATAATACTTGGCTTCTATGATACTTCTCAAAAGCAAAAGAGCATGTGAGAATCCTCCCAGGGTCATTAGAGACCATTCGTAGGGACTTATAAGAAGTCCTCCCCAAAACTGCAAGGGTCATACATTGGTTAAACTATGGGTTTATTCAGGGTTCTGTAAGTTAAGCAGCAATTGCTACACATAATAAATTAATACAGAACTAAAATTATGCTGCTAATGATGATCATTATGTGCACAAGATGGTTGAAACAAGTCTTCCAACATCAAATCCTCCACTCCTGCTCACAATGTTAGATAGATTTATATTTATTTTTAATTGAATTCAGAGATGGTTCACAATGTGCTACACCACTTAGATGTACATAAGTCTACAGGAGCAGATGGAATTCATCTGATAGATCTGAGGTAGGGTGCTCACATCATGTGAGCAGAGATGATCACCAAACCACTTTCCATAATTTTTCAGCATTCATGGCTGACCAGGGAGGCCCCAGCAGACTGAAAATTAGCCAGAATAACACCCATCTATAACAGGGGCTACAGATATCGTGCAATAACACTCCTCTGAAATAACACTCGCCCATCATTTTAGCAAGTCCTGTGCCCTAGGAGTTTAAGCCTGGGTAATTTAATTGACTTTTCACATGAAATGCAGCAGAAATGTTTCCATAACCAAGAACTGCACAATGAGTTTGTACAATCATTTAATTTACTTTATCTTTTCTTTTTTTCCCTTTTTCTTTCCTCCTTAAACCAAAAAGGAAAATAAAAATCAAGACAACAATCACAGTGCTGCAATTGGCCCACTCATTTTTGAGGAGCAGCAGTAGAAAGAGTTATAAGGCAGAAAGACCTATTGAATCCTGCCAAACTCATACATGGCATAAAGGGAATGAGTGCCAGTCTTTTCCATTTGGCAAGGACAAGCTGATGCCAAAGCCAGTCTTTAAAACCATGTCCTTGTTTACAGTACTAAGATTAAAGAGGACCCAAAGGCATTTGGCTTCAGTAAAGAAAACAGTGCTGATTTATGGGCTGGGAATCAGTAGAAGAAAAGAATCTACTCAACTTACAGCCCATTTAACCTGCCAGCTACATTTAAACACTCAGGAGTAAGAACACAGGTAAAAATGCATTGGTATTTTTGAAGACTGATCCCAAGTTCTGCAGTTCGTATTCACGCTTCACTTTTAAACTAAGGCTTTAAAACTTCACAAAGCAGAAACCTCTACACCAGTCTGTGTACTGGAAGCCATTCAAATATCATAGAATGGTAGGGTTGGAAGAGACCTCTGGAGATCAAGTCCAATCCCAATGCCAGTGCAGGATCACCCAGGGCAAGCCACACAGGAACAGATCCAGGCAGGTCTTGAAAGTTTCTAGGGAAGGAGACCCCACAACAGGGTGGCCTGTTCCAGGCTCTGCCACTCTCCCAGTGAAGTCTTTCCTCATGTTGAGGTGGAACTTTGTGTTTCACCTGCTACCATTACCCTCATCCCACTTTGGGGCAGCACTGAAAAGAGATTGGCCCCTTCTACTTCACACCCACCCTTCAGGTATTTGCAAACATTAGTAAGATCCCCTCTCACTTTTCTCTTTTCCAGGCTAAATAGCCCCAGGGCTCTCAGCCTTTCCTCAAGAGAGATGCTCCAGTCCAGAAGTAAGTGAATTCCAGGTACTAAATGTGACTAATTTATCTTTTATTCATAAGACATCATGAATTTCTCCTCTAAATGCAGTAAATACAGGTTAATATGACTGTTGTGTCCCTTCCCCTCGATCCTTTCTCAACCAGGTAAGGAGCACATTTGCTTTGCTGGCACTTCCCAGGATGAACAGCTGTTGATACACACAAACCAAACTCCTTCCTTCTGCTGTTCTGTGCAGCAAATTAACTCCCAAGGACTACTAAGTACATATTCATGGTTCACATGAAATTTCTAACATCTTGGCTGAATAACAGAAATGGTGCATGATGTACACCTGGCTTTTGACCACAAAACTACTAGAACACAAGAAACACCTTAAAGAAAGATGGGAAAAATCTTTCATGTGACATAGTACTTTACTCAAAAAAAAAACCCACAAAAAAAAAACGTACCCAGCTAGAGTGCAACAATAGAGAAACTTCCTCCAAAGATGTATTTCTTACCTGTTTAAGTGGTTCATAACATTTTAAAAAATCCTTTGAAGACAGTTTTACAGAAAATACTGAATTTTATAAAATATACTGAATACTGAACACAAACTGAACCCAAGAGGTTCCATCTAAACAGGAGGAAAAACTTTTTGCTGTGAGGGTGCCAGAGTGTGGCCCAGACCTTCCTCCACCAGCCAAGTGACACCTCTTTGTAGAGCAGACTGTAAACAGAAAACCAAGCTGCAAGGAGGACAACTCATTTAACATCTGGCAGCTTTTATTAGAGAGCATCAGCACTCCCAGGTCTCTCAGAAAAAGTCCTTTTAGCAGGACGTGGTTTTAAAGATGTTCAGCTAGTTCTCTGCCAGTCACACCAAGGCAATTAGAGCTTCAATACCTTCCCAGTAGCTGGTTGTTTACTTGCAAGCAGAAAGCGCTAATGAGACACACACCAAAGCAGTCTGTGAAAGGGGGAAACATCTTTTGGTTTTACTTCACTCAAAATGCAAGAGAGGTGCATCATCTTCTTATGGAAAAATGGAGAAGGGAAAGTGTAAGATCTCTTTAAACTGAGAAGGCAGGAGTTTTGAGCTTCACTCATCCTGTTACAGTAACACTCAGCCCAGTGGCCATATCCAGTCTCATCTGATTTCAACAATAGAGAGAAAATGTCTGAAAATGCCCTACAAGCACAAACTGCACAGAGCACAGAGCACTCTGGCAGTACATGCCCCTGGTGGTGTTCTGTTTGAGAGACCACTGCTGACTGAATTTCCTTTTCATTCTAGAGCAACACCACAGATTTCATCACCATTTGCCTCAGTAACATCCCCCTGGCAGGGCATAGAATGCCAGGCTTCTGAGTGTCCCCTCAGCTTGGGAGCACCAGCCTAGCAGGGAGGGAGCCTTAATTTGAAATAAGATTGCTGTTATTCATTTTGTTTCCCACGAGTGTTTTGTTTATATCCCAGAGCTGCAAGTTTATTGTTCCAGAAACTTGATGAAGGTTTTTCACAGGAGTCATTCATAAACAGGTTAGACATCAGCAGGGCTCACCTGTCCTTCAACATACACTCTTATCGGTTACAAAATGGTTTTATGGTGATACAAGGAGTTGAGGCTCACCACTGATTTCCCAATATCACGTGCATTTTCCTTTCAGAGCTTACTAGGAAAGCACAATTTACCCAGAATCACAGCTCTGCTGCTGCTTCAAGCACAGGCAAGCCCAGAGCAATTTCAAGGCTGGGGCTTTTTCTGGACCATGACTAATGTCAGCTATTAATACTACTTAGAAAAAAATCCAGGTGAACCCTCTGGCTTGCAAAAGTAACAAAATACCTGAGCAAATCCCACGCAATTGGCAGAAACCTCAAAATCAAATTTAGTGAAATGAGTCTAAAGTGCTGTAACAGAACAGCACTGTTGCTTTAGAATAGCTGGACACATTCTGCTCCTGGTTGCTCAGGAATTATTTCAGTGAAAGCAGCAGAATTCTCTAATTCAGTAATGTCATGTATGCCCAACAGTGAACCTAGGTGTCCAAGAAGGCCAGCAGCATCCTGGCTTGTATGTGTGACTAGTGTGGCCAGCAAGACTAGGGAAGGAATCATCTCCCTGGACTGGGCACTGCAGAGAATGCCTCTCAAATCCTGGCTTCAGCTTTGGTGCCCTCACTCCAAGGAGGACATGTGTCCAGAGAAGGGCAAAATGCTGGGGAAGGGTCTAGAACACCAGTGTTGTGAGGAGCAGCTGAGGGACCTAGGGTTGTTGAGCCTGGAGAAAAAGAGGCTCAGGGGAGACCTTCTCACTCGTAACAACAAGGTGGGGTCAGTGTCTTCTCCCAAGGAACAAGACAAGACCAAAGAGGACAAACAAGATAAGAGGAACTGGCCTTATATTATGCCAGGGGATGTTTAGGTTGGATTATTAGGAGTAATTTCTTCCCCAAAAGGGTTGTCAGGGCCTGGCCCAGTCTACCCAGGGCAGTGGAGTCCCCATCCCTGGAGGGGTTTCAAAGCCATGGAGATGTGGTGCTGAGGGACATGGTTTAGTGGTGACCTGGCAGTGCTGGGTTTATGGTTGGACTTGATGATCTGAAAGATCTCTTCCAACCAAAATCATTCTCTGATTCTAAATATGACAGTGTGCATGCAAGGTCACAGAATCCATTACCTAAGAGTAGCAAAATTACAAATTGCCATAATCTAATTTAATATGGCCAGTCCCCAGTACAGCGACTGAACAAAATCCCTTTTACTAAGAAGAATACCCTGGTTTGTTACAGGACCATTTCTCCACTGAAAGCTTAAACTTCACAGCACTACAGAATGCTGAATTCAGGGAGGAATGGGTTTTTTTGTGTAGTGATAGACTGTCTACAGAAACAAGTTCACAGTGATCAGGTGGCTGTGAGGAAAAAAAAAACCAAAACAAACCAGGAAGATAGGACAGAGGCATGAGAAACAGGCAGTTTTCTCTAACACCAACTAAAACATTTCCCACAGTTTTTTTATATATCTACACACACATTTTATCCATATATCACAACAGTAGGAAATTTAAAAGGATTAGGATTGTTTTCTTGGTTTTGGCTTTGGGAAGGGACAGGGGAGAAAGAGGGTCCTCCCAGCAACACTTCAGTTTTTTGCAAAGCTAATTCCACAGTAAGAAGCAGGCAGATAAACCTAGATGTTGCTGAACAGATCCAGATAAGCCTAAGGTTACTCTGCAAAAAAAACATGTGCAGAAATTAAACATCTTCAATAGATCTTCAATCAGCCAACAACTGAGTCCAAAATGCTTCTACTGTCTTGCAGGAGTCTGACATCAAGATGTTTTTCCTCGTCATAAAATCACCCTACCCAATATTAATTGTGCAGTGTGATCTAAGAGGTTATCATAGTTTAGAGTACCAGGGCTCCTGTCTGCCCTGTTTTTCAGCTTCACAACTAACATTGCAGTGTACCCCATTTGGGCAACAGCACACAGAGGACTAAAGAAAGCTGTAAGACAAAAGGACTACATCTCTCTGAACCCTTGTGATCTTTAAGTGGTGCACTCACAGTGCAAGAGCTAACCCCAAGACTTCAGAATCACTGAGCTCAACTCTTACTAGCATCCAGCACCACAGTTGCTATTCTGCTACATTGGAAGATTTATGATGGTGGGATTTATAAATGTTTAGCTCCTCAATATCCAGGCCATTTATTCACCATAAGAAGAAATATAGGAGCCACTTAATACCTGACAGCAGCAGCACAGAACAATTTAAGAGAATTAAAGACAATTTCTATATTTAATTGAAGAACTATCTAGGCAGTTGAGAAGGCACAACTGCAGAAGATCAACAGTGAATGCTGCATCTCACCCTCCTGTGAAAAAGAACTTGGAATTTTTGAAGACTAGAATAGTTATATTTAATGTATGATACAAAAATACATTGCTTTTCACAACTTCTACATTCAATCCCAAGTGTTATAAGAACATTGTTTTTTATGCATTAACATTCAGCTACCCAGAAATAAAATCTACTTTTACACAGGAGAACAAACAAAAATCATGCCAACTCTAAATGTGGCTTCAGCCTGTCCACATATAAAAACCACCTCAATAAAACCTCAACTTGGATTTCATTTAGTGCACAGTTGCTTTTACACTTATTTCAGTGGCATGTTTTGCATGAGCTGTACAATGGCAAGTTTTTTACCTCATGGCAGCTTTAAGGGCAATACAAGGATGGCTCCTCAGTGTGCTCTTTGGCACAGCTCAATTCTGTACTTGCCCTGTGGCTGGACACCACACAGGAAAATAATTTGGTTGCAAATTCTCATCATCCTGCAGCTCTGAAGCATCTTAAAGCTGCATCTTAGAAAGGGACATGACTTGCTGGAGAACGTATTTTCTGAAGAATTTTCTGGAACTTTAGTTTCAACATTACACTATTAAAATCTGTGTATTATAATAGTTTAAGGTTCATACGTAGCAGATCAGATCATACATCTCACCACTGCTTAGCCCTACAGTATCAAGAAAAGCCTGAAGCCCAAACAGTAGGCTTGAAAAAGGTTTTCAAGTGTCTACCCTACAAATTCTACAGATCTTAGCTTACAGCAGTTCATTTAAGAAAAAAAAATAATAAATGGCACTGCTACCACCATTCAAAATCACTGTGTTAATTTTCAGCAGAATTTTTTTTCTTCCTGCTTTAAATATACAGACTTGTTTTCCTCTGAACATGACTATGTGTAAGAAATAGTGCTGCAGCAGCTTCAATGTTAACAGCTAAATACAGACTGTTTTCCTTAAATATGTACTTAGGTTGTTTTCTGGACAACTGAACTTTTCAGATGAAAGTATCAGCTGAAGAGAGCAAATATTTGAATGGTATTCAGTACAAAAACTGATGACTAACAGAACAAAATGGTGTAATTTCAAGAGCTGTACTTTATAATCATCATTGTGAGCAGAGCAGGGAACAGTGCTAGGAGCAGCAGGGGTACAAACCCAACAGTTGCTGCAATCAGCTTCTGTTTCTTTACAGACATTCTGTAGCTTCATATAGCTGAGTCATTTCAAATCATCCTGCCTATTTGAAAAAAAAAAAAAAAGACATATTTTATGATTACTTCTCCTGCTGGATCTCTAGCTCTGTATGCACCACTGCTATTCAGTTCCTGGTACTGCTCTGTATTCCCTGTTGTTAACTCAACCACATTTGAGAAGAACAATGTTGATGGTTATTTTTACTCCTAGATTTCAAAGTGTCAGAAAACTCTTCCCTCCCCCGTTTCTTTACCATGACATGCCCTACTGCAAGAACATACTACCACAATCCTGCAGAAGATCAGCAGTCACCACCCCTATACTTTCATCTGGGGAACATTGCCTTTGGTGTTACTACAACAGCCTGTGGCCATTCTCAATGGACACATCTCAGGGAAATTAAAAATGTGTTGTAAGGCTTATTACGAGGAAAAACTTGAGGGTGATGGAGCCCTGGCCCAGGCTGCCCAGAGAAGTTGTGGAGTCTCATTCTCTGGAGAGAGCCCGCATCCTCATGGTCAATGTGATCTTGGGAACCCTGCTCTGGGTGATCCTGCTGGAGCAGGGAAGTTGGACAAGGTGATGCTCTCCACAAGTCCCTTCCAACCTCTTCCTTCTGTGATGAGAGACTGGGCCTCCTCAGCAATAGGTGAGCCAACCCTGAGCAGAAGGGAGAACACCCACAAATGCAGGTTTGCTGCAAGAGACAGAGCTTGACTGTCCCTTCCATCCACTGCAGCTGGTTTCTGCTCCCAGCATCCCTGCCTCACACCTGCCTGGGATGCAAACTGTACCAGACCACTCGAGTTTTGTCACGTGCCACCAACCCCACCCCTAAGCTGAGCCATCTTCCTTCCACTCAGGGGTCACAGTGGGAGCATTGCTGCCTCTGCAGCTGCCAGGCTGTATGAGAACTGTAGAACTGAAGTCTAATTTCCACTTTTACAGATGTCTCTATTAGGATCTTGCTGGAAAGCATTCATACGTCAGCCATGGTAATGGACTGCCCAACCCTTAGCCTCGTGTGCATGTCTGATGGGTGCTGCACCTCATGCATAGCAAACTTGAATAGATGGAAGAACGTGTGCAGAGCCTAACAAAAGCGAGTTAAAAACTACAATAACTGCCTTAAAAACATTCCTTCTGTCTTCACGAGGTGAAAAATCACTGGCACCAAGGCAGGCGGCAGGCTGCTTATGCATAATTTAAAAGCCTCATCTAGTTTCCAGCAAGTCAATGAAAAAATCTCCTACAAACCTTAATGACAACTGAATTGGGCCACAGGGACTGAACTGCACAATCCCTGCCTCTTACGCCAGTGCTTTGGACAAGATGAACTTCACCCAGTAAGCTGAGCTACCTGCTTCTCCTCCAGTGTTTGCACTTCAATTAAAAAAAAAACCAACAAAAAAAACCCAAAGAAAAAAACCCCGAAGTTAAAGTAGGAAAAACAGAAGCGAATCCAAGCATTCTATACACAGAAAAATCACTTCAAAGGGTAACAGCTTCATGCTTTGAGTGACACAGCTCAGCATGTGGATGCTGCTCAGCACAGAATGAATGGCTTCTCCAGGGGATCAGGCCCTTGTGATACAAAATCAGGCATCAGAATTTGGGCTGATTTTTTTTTTCCTAATAACAATAATGAGAATACCCAAAATATAACAAATTCTCAAAAAACTCCCTCTCCCTCCCAAAAAACACACACACAAAAAAACCCCAACCAACAAAACAAAACATCCCCAAAGCAACACAAATGAAAACTCCCAAACAATAAAAGGAAAACCAAAGTCAGAAGTTTTTTTTTACCACAGTTACCGTCTCAGTCTCAAGGAGGAGAAAGGGAGCAGAGCCATTCCTTGGCACATATTCACATATTTGAAGCACCTGCCCTTGCTGTGCAGTCAAGGCCCTTTTGTGAGATGCTGAGAGTCCAAATAGTTAAAACCTGAATAAATGAAAACATGAGGAAATTGGGAGCAAGGCAAAAAGCTGTCTCTGTGAAGCTTAAAAAAGCCTGCTGTCTTGCACAGGGTATTTAGGCAGCACATTTCAACGTCCGCGTGGGTGACATTCCTGGTGACCCAAGAACAGTGTTTTACATTAGCAGACACATTCTCATCTTATGTAAATCAACGTGAAGCTTCTACAGCTGCAACTTTCCAGTTTTGGTGGCTAGCAGCTATTAATAACAGTGCATGGGATATGGGATAAATCAGGAATTTTCCAAAACCCAGCAACTTAGGGAATGAAACTTTCTGGTTCCAGGAGGGCAAAATTATTCTGCTTTCTGTTCTACAAATCTTATTCACATATTCCTTCATGTGTTTACTTCAGTGTTCTCTCCTCAATTATAAACATGTTACAAAAACAAATAAAGCTTTTTAGTCAGCAGTTAATGGAGTTTGAGCTCCCTTTTATTTTAAGCTAGCACAGGAAAACTTTAAAGTGGATTATTTTCTGCCAAGAGCTATTCTGCTCCCCCACTGCACTGCCCAGGCACTCAGCACTGCTGCTTCACTTTCAGATCTGCAGCTTGAACTCTAACATTTGCCAGGATTCAGGCAATTTTGCAGACCAGACTTCCTGCAGAGCTGACAGCTTTGATAACATATTTTTAGAGGCTCAAAAAGGAGAAAAACTTAGGCCACTTCTCCTTATTCTCGATGGGGTACATTAGCCCTGCTTCAGTCACAGAGACTCTTCAGATACTTGTTTTTAAGGTGGGACTTCTATGAAAAAGGTCATCTCAGATCTGTCTGTGGAGTAATCTCGGTGTGAATCCACACTTCTTTGGGCAAATCAGCCCCAAGATCCCTCAAATATTTTCAGTACCTTCTTGAATGTGGATTTCTCAGATGTCTAAGGACATCAAACCCTACACTAACTCTTCAGCTCTGTCCTCCTTCAGCAGATGCCTTGTGAAGCAGAAGGGTATGCTTGGCCTAATTCTACTTCTTGGATCATTCTATTCCACATCTCATCTGGGCAAGTTCTTAGCAATGCTTTAAAAATTACTTTTAAAAATCTCTTTTAAAAATCCCCATATGTATATATACACATACACATATACTCAGTATTTCACATACTAATTTGGGTATTAAAGTGGAAAACTAAGCCCTTTTTGTGTCACAGCATTTACAGGCCTTGCCTGAAAGCCCAGAGAGTCTTATGTGGTACTAGAAATTAACTATATGCTTGCTTCCAAACCAAGCAACAAGTCTTTTCCACCATCCCTCATCATTTGCATAAAGTACAAATCTGAGTACAGGCATGCATTTCCTATCTACCTCATTTTTATGATGATACAGTGTTTTTAAAGATAAATGCATTTCAAGTATATCAGCATTAGGAGGCTCTTCCACACTGCATTAAAAAAACTGAACCATACATCAGCCTCATATCTCCATTCTCTCTGAAAATTCCTCAAGTGTGCAGTTTACAGCTGCCTTATTGTAGGAGATAGCTTATCACAGCCACCACTGTTAGATGCCTACTATTTTAAACAGCTGAAGTCAGCTCTTTCAGATGGCACGAGCTCCTCTGTACTGAAGGGAAACCTGTACAAATGGTCTCCCACCACTTCTCTGCAAGGACTTCTGCCAGTAATCTGAAGCCCCATTTGTGCACAGCGTGGCTACATGGAGAGTAATCACAAAGTAGTTAATATTTTGCTCTAAGTTCTTAACAAGTTCACCACATACTTTGTGAACCTTTCTGAAAAAACCAGGAGATACCATAGAGCAGTGTCTGTGGTAGGAATTCCTGCTCTTGAAAAGATTTCTTTAGTAAAGATGTTGTTCACTGGGATCAGATATATCGGCCTCTTAATCTATTTGCATTTTTATATATCACACCCCTTTATCTTGCATTCTTTAAATAAGAACTATCCTTAAGACATGCCCTCAGCCAGGATTAATCAAGATACTAATTTCCTTCCTTGTTTGAACACAGAGGCAAGTTCAGAAGTTTCTTTGCAAGCACCAGATGAGTTATGCAGCCAATGCTCCTTTTACTCTCTTGCACCCTCCTCTTGGCATGACCACAGCCAGTGCAGCAGCTTTTGGCTCTTCCACCTCCAAAGTGTCTCTTCTTACAAGGAAAATCAATCCAGAAGTGACCAGTGAGCCAACTGGAGACAAACAAATGGGCTTCCTGGCCACCCAGCTATGACTTCTGATCAATTCCAATTCACTGCACTGCAGTGACTGGCCACTAATAATACACATTTTCAGGTGCAATGTCAGAGACTGCAGTTCAGGCTCAGGGTGTTATTTTCAAGGTGGCAAAAAAAATTAAAAAAAATAAAAAAAAAAATACTGGTGTTGAAACATAAAGGCTAAAAGTTGATCAAAAAGCTTCTGTCAGTCCATGGTTGAGGTTAAGGCAGCAAGGATCTAACCTTGAATAGGATGTGAAACAGAACCATCTGTCTTATGTGTTCTTTTGCTGTCGCTGACCTAGACTAAGATAAAAATCTGGACCAAAGATGATCCAAGAGCACATCCTAAAATACTGATATAATGCTGAAAGACACACCTTTACAGGTAATAATGAGCATGATAATTAAGCAACCTCCTCAAACATCCCTAAAATGTTTTAATCATTAGAGTACATATGTATGTTGTAGGGTGGGAAGGGAAAAATGAGTAACAGCAAATTAAAGCATGCCAATACTGATAGTGTTTCTCTAGAACAGAAATAATTACAAATATCTGCACGGATTTGCTTTGTGCACACCAGGTGAAGAACCCTTACTAGTGACAACACTATCATTCAAAGTGGTTGTCTGAGTGCCCTCTGTGTGACTGGTTTGTTTTTTTTGTGTGGGGGGTTTGTTTTGCTGTCCAGTTTTATTAGTTTTTTTGATAATGTTTTAGGGTTTTTCTTTACAATTTCAGGAATGACTCCTAGAGTGGAAACCAACAGAAATCCAATAGCACTATTTCTGGGCAATCGTTCAGAAGGAATGAACTCAAAAAATGAGGTATAATCTGACCCATATAAAGTTGAGTTAAAGAACCTCATAAATGTCTATGAATATGTTAAAGGTGAGTGTAGGGAGGATAGAGCCAGATTTCTCAGTGTCATCCAGTGACAGGACAAGAGGCACTGGGAGTAAGTTGGAGCACAAGAGGATTAGGGGAAACACAAGGAAAAACTTTTTTTTGGTGGCAGAGCTCAAAATGATTAATTAATAAATATTTATCAGTAATGAAACTGATAACACTAAGATGTTAAATTTTCACTCTACTATTTACTAGCTGTTCCACATTACTACCAGCTTTCTATGTTTTCTGCATAAAGCACAGCAACATTTGTGCATTTTATGCCAATTACTCAGCTTCGGTATCACAAACATGACCTCTTGGGAAGAAAAAATACAGCAAACATTTCTCTAAACAAATTGCTTATAAATTGAATCTTA
The DNA here is from genome assembly GCA_024611195.1 of Ceyx melanurus. NCBI lineage: Eukaryota > Metazoa > Chordata > Aves > Coraciiformes > Alcedinidae > Ceyx > Ceyx melanurus. The sequence continues at coordinate 52,158 of JANHGL010005483.1, read as the reverse complement.
AAAAAGAACTTGAGGCAGATTATGTAATTTAGAGGAGCTGAAAGAAGCCCCTCACTATTCTACACCCAGTTTTAGAAGTATGTGAATATGCTCAGCAGCCTCCTAAAGCAGCGAAGCCAGGGACCCCCCGGTTGGCACAGGACAGAACCAGCATCATCAGAGATTAACACAGACATCTTTGGGATTTTGAGATGAGGATAAATTATTTGCAAAATCCTTGTTAATGAAACACTCTGCTATATACTGACACTGAACATTTACTCTGGGATACCTCAACTCCTAGAGCTGCTTCCAGAACCAAAGAGCCCTTGACTCCAACTACTGGCAGTATCCATGTACATGCAGGTTTTCCAAAACTGACTCCAAGAGCCCTTCCACAACAAGGATTTGCAACATGAGGAGGAACTTCTTTACTGTAAAGGTCACAGAGCACTAGAATGGGCTTCCCCAGAGAGGTTGTGGAGTCTCCTTCTCTGAAGATTTTCAAGACCCACCTGCATGCATTCCTGTGTGACCTGTGCTAGAGTAGATGATAGCATATGGTCCTGCTCTGGCAGGGGGGTTGGACTCAAAGATCTCCATGGTCCCTTCCAACCCCTGACATCCTGTGAGCCTGTGAATTTTTGTTCTAAATCTCCAGCATCTCAAGATGGCCAGCTTCATAATTTGTTATCATTCATTAGCAACTCTGACATAAAATAAAGTAAGCAGAAGCAAGCACAGACTCAAGTGTTCAGATGAGCCATAAAATGGAGAGCCAGCAACGTTTCATTATTCATCAGAGGTGTTGAAAGAACATGGTGTGTGTTATTTGATCAGGATCTGCAAACAGGAAGTTTCTAAAAATACTTTTCAGTTCTATTTATTGGGAGATGGTTTCTATTTTTCTTTTTTATATATACCAATTGAACAGCAAGCTGCAACACAAGCAACTAGACGGTGTCGTAAATATGCCAACAAATAATAAAAAGCTTTGAGCAATCATATTTCATTCATCTCAGTTGCAGAAATCCCTTAAATATGGAAAAAACAACCCCTTCATTCAAACATCATTTCCCTTAGAGTGGGAGAAAAAAAAAAAAAAAAAAAAAAGACATCACTGTAATGGTTGGATTAAAACTCAAAGATCTTTTCCAACCTAAAGAATTCTGATTCTATTCTATGGTTTTTATGACATTACCTGTTCTACCTCTCCATCTGTGCCTGTAATAAAACTTGATTAAATTCTCCCTTGCCATCGTTTATCAAGCCCTGGAAGGCCCATCCCCAGAATAAGGATATCATCAATATAGGACACTAGTTTAAAAGCAGAATAAACTCTTAAAGCCATTATTACCTCTCAGTAGTTTAATCCAGGCACTTTATAACCCAAGATGAGCCTCTTTTCAACTAGCATTTTGAAAATGCAACTTGGCATTCTAAAACAGACTGCATTAATTTCTGCAGGTATGTTAATATAATTAGGAAAGTCTATCTGAGTTGCCATTACATGTATTATGACAGCACTTTGAAATGCCAATTAGTGATCAGGCACCGAAGAAACACAAGATAAATTGCTCCCTTAACAAAAGTGACACTGAAGGCAAGGCAGAGAGAAAAGCAGCATCTCCAGTGTTAAGAACACAGGTAAATCAGGCAGTGGACAGGAAAGATCTTTTATCTGCCAGTAGCACTCAACTTACAGACTTCTGAGACAGGTCTCTGAAAGATTCAAAGTGATATTAACACTTTAGCTTGAGCCAACTCATAGAAGGAAATGGGGTTACATTGCACTCCAGCTTATTCCTGAAAATAAAAAAAGAAGAGAACGAAAAGAAAAAAAGAGATAAAATAAAGAAAAATAAGACCAAAACAACAACAAAACAAAAACCAACAAAAGAAAACCAACAAAAAAACCAACCACCAACCCAAGCTAATACTCCTGGTAAATCATTCTACCATACCTCAAAAATCTCAAAAGCATTGCTGTGCTTCGTAACAATCAAGGCTTTAGCTACGGTCACATCGCTTTAATTAAAATTTACAGTAAGCAGACAAAATTATTTTTAACAGTAAGATCTTGAAGTAGAACAGCAAACCCTGAGCCATAAACCTCCCTCCTGAGAACAAGCTGGACTTGTGACACAGCTCGAATGGCAGGGCACTTCTTAGTAAACAACCCATCAGAAAAATCAGAAACCGTTTCAAGTGTGAGGAGAACCAGTCACAGCAGATTTTCAGCCTGTGTTCCCAGATGGTATCCTGCAACTAATCAGAGGAACAGCAGCCTGCTCAAACTGGGAAGGGACAAGGAGCTTCCAGCCAAGATCCAGCACACAGGGTGGGAAAAGCAGCCTTATAAATCAGTATTACATTTCAGTAACACACCAACATATACAAGTGAAGTACATTTAACTCGGCTAAAACTGCAGACTTGTGTGTATTGATATGATCATCCTAGGGTTTGTTTTCTGTAGAAAATTGAAGAAAATGACTGAAATCACCACCATGCCCTCTGCTCCTCAGCCCAACACCCTGTCCTGTCTCGTGGAAAGGTGGAGGCAGACACCCAGTGCTGGCCATGTCCAGCAGCAGCCGTCAGAGCTGTGACTGCAGCCGTGCAGACACTTGGAAGATGCTTCATTTCTACTTATCTTTACATCTAAGTAGTGATCAGGAAAAGGAAGAATGGAAAGAAGAAAGTACTTCAAAGAAATAAATTCTGGTGTGTTGTTTTAACCCCCAAAGGGGTTAGGCAATTTCTGAAGTTGTTTATACGCCAGTTTAAACTAAATGAAGTCGCAATGAATGAATTTTGGCTGCGTAGTGCCTTTTAAAGAGTGAAGAACATCCATTATGAAACCATAAAAAGCAGCAATAGCAAACTGTGCTGTGCTTATCTTGTCACTTGACACATCAAAATACCCACTTACTGTCAGCATAACAGACAAAAGAGTCTATAAAAGCACATTTTTTCTCTGTGTTTGGAATACTTGCCCTTATTTCAATGACAAGTCTTACTAATAGGAAAGATCCTTGATTACATGCTATTTTTCAGTATTTATGACACTGCAGACCAACAATCAAGCAACGAGAAGAAAGGCTAGAGATGTGAATGTGAATTAAGATGCAGTTCAGTAAATATTTGGAGACAAACTGCTTCTATTAGATAGCAAGATTACTAGATGCATTAAAAATCATAAATTCACAGCACAGTTCCTCCAAGACTCTTCTGTCAAGAGTGTAGAGGTACACACTTCAGAATGGGATTCCTACGTAGCAACCACATTGTCATCCCTCACATCATACCTTCTTTCATTAACCTTACAAAGGAGATGATTTATTCATTATCAAGTTATTAAAATGCACTAAGCCTTCTCTTATCTCAAGGTATTTATCATTATTTTGTACAGAAAATGGCACTTAGGAAGCTATTTGAAGTCAGTCACTCCTTTTTAATTACTGTTTGCAATTAATCAGATGCTAGTGAAGTTCTGTGGGAGAGACTCAAAGAGACTATAATTGAACTGCTGCTTCTTTAGGGCACAGTTCTCCCTCAAAAGACTAAGAGTTTTGGTCCCAGTTCCCCCATGTCCTACAATTTCCTACCTAAAATGTGGCAAGCTTAGTTAAAACTGGCTCACCAAAATTATATTTTGTGGTATTATGTGATCAAGCCGATGTAGAACTTCCTTGATGTCATCAGGTTGTCCAATCTCTACCAATGTGTATAATTTTCTCTAAATTTGCTTTTTTCTAAACATTTTTCTAACTTCTCACCATAGACAAGTTGTACTATTCCATGCTCTACTTATTCCTTATTTTAAGTATAGGTATCTTTCATTATTACTGATAACAAAGTAACAGAATGCTAATATCCTGAGTTAGCTTCTGTCCAAATATTAGTACAGGCAAATTACCCACTCTGGATGGATGCATGGTTTTAAATTTGTGTTTAGTGCACACACAGATTAGTGTTCACATTCTCCTTGTAATTCACAGTACTTCCTGGTTTATCCCATCACCTTTTCTGCTTACCATGGCATTAATTTAATCACTTGCTTAAATTAATTGAGCAATCAAATCTCAGCTGAATCACAGACATTTGGCAGTACAGGACCCCAGGATGGGATAGTCCTAGTGCACCATGACACAACAAATCTTCAAGCTGTTAATAGCTTGCTGTTTGGATTCACCTATGAATTCAGGGACAAAGAAGAAATAAATCAGAAGGAATACTGGAATCCTTGCTCCTGTCCATGCCCTAGTGAAGGTGTGGAACTGCTCGTATCCCTGCCCTCAGCATTGCTTTGCCAACTCTATTTTGTCCTAGATTGGTAACATCATATTCTCTTACTGACCAAACCTGAGATATATATATTTATTTATTTATTTATTTTTCATATTTGATGCAATTCTGTTGCTTTGAAGCAATTGCACTTCAGGGATGAGAGCTTTACAAACATATATTGTTTCAAAAACCACTGTCCTAAAAATCATCTCCAATCTTCACACGCAGTCATTTTATCCCTGATCACCAAAGGCAAGTTAAACATCTTCAAGATATTTTGATTTTGATAGCAAGAGATTATCTCAACTGCATCGTTAGAGGTTTTGTTTGGGGTTGGTTTTGGTTGTTTTTTGGGGGTTGGTTGGGGGTTTTTTTGTGTGTTTGGTTTTTGGGTTTTTTTGTGGGAGTCCAAATCATCCACCAAAAAAGTACCCAGGGTCCTATTGCAAAGCAATGCAGACATCTCCCTGGAAGAATCACCCCTACAAGCCCTGTTATACCAAGTACACAACTTCAACTCTACTTAGAATCCTACTAAGTTGGAAAAAACTGTCAAGATCATTGAGTTCAACCCTTACCTTGGCACTGCCAGGTCACCACTAATCCATGTCCCTCAGCACCACATCTCTGTGGCTTTGAAATCCCTCCAGGGACTGGGACTCCACCACTCCTTGACAAACCCTTGCTGGGAAAAAATTGTTCCTCATGTCTGACCTAAACCTCCCCTGGTGCAACTTGAAGCTATTTACACTTGTCCTGTCACTTTTTCCTTGGCAAAAGAGACCAACACTCCTGCAGCTCCAGCCTCCTTTCAGGGAGCTGTACAGAATGACTAAGTTTCTCCTGAGCCTCCTTTTCTTCAGGTTCAATAACGTCAGGATAATTACCAACATTCAAAGGTCTTCCCTAAGCTTTTTACAACAGTAAATACACAGTATTGATTTGGGCTTTTTTTTGTTTGTTTTGTGTTGTCTGTTTCTACAACTTTTATAACATCTTTTTCTCAATAAAAACATAGAAGATAAAGGCACCCTGAATATTCAGTTATATCTGCATATTAGTATTTTCAGTGCAATAGAGAGTTTTGAAGTGTCTGGCTTATGGTTACTAGCAGTTCTTTTCCCTGTCACAATAACCATGTCTTGCGTGCAAACCCTTCTAGATAAAGTGAACAAAGTCCAAGAGAAAAGTCACTGTTTTTAATAGACGTTAATTAATAAAGTGGTAAAAAAAAAAAGTGTATCTTCCCCTTATAAAAAAAGCTTAACCACTCAAACACTCTTGGCTTTCATTTCCTGGACATCCAAAAAGCAAATCCACACTCTGCTGTCTTTCAAAATGCCAATTTTAATCTGGACCACCAGCTCATTTATGAATCAGTTATGCACACATTAAGCTTTAATGTGAAAAGGCACTGTGTGTCTACTCCATTTGCCACAAGCCATTGAAAGGTAATAGCTACAACTCAATTTTTTACATTTTGAAAACTAGTATATTAGGTTCACCCTCCAAAAACGAACATAAATGACATGCTTATGTTGTCTAATGAGTTATTTAGAGTTGCATAACACACATGCAACTTTGACAGATTATTGCCTGCATCCTTCACCATGTGGGCAGGATAGTTCACTTCAATGACACAGGAAAACAAGAAGATGCTCAAGCTGGAGATCCAATATCAATTGGAGAATTTATAGAAGCTAAAATGAATTTACTTGGAATACTCCATGGACATCAGTGCAGACTGTCCATTGACTTTAGTCAGAACAGAAATTAGACTTCCACAGGTTTGGTTAAGGCCACTTGCTCTTTCTACTTGTATCATTTTAGTAGCCAGTATTTTTCATTTGGAACTGGATCTGAGAACAGACAAGCTTTAAGAATCACATCACCCTCTGAATAAAGAACCACTCTCTCATTTTTTTTATAAAAGCCTTACTGTACCTTTGCATCCTCCTTCTATTGTTAATTATCCATTACCTAACAACTTCTTACATCTTTCCAGGGAGCAGATATCAATTTTGCCTCTAGTTAAATTAAAAAAAAAAATAATTAAAATAATCAGCTTTTACAACTCTCCTCTAATCCTAAGCTTTTAGAATTGCCCTATTTTAGATAGGAAACAGCAGCAAGACCTTTGTCCTCAAAGTGATAATTAAAATGCTCATTACTGAACCACATTAGAAGACCTCTATAAAAGCTTGAGACTGGTAATGACTTCAGCCAGGCATGAACAGTGAAGGATGTACAATATTGGCAGAGGAACGAAAGGCCAGCTGTGTACTACTCTTACTCATGGAGTAGGTGCTGAAACATTTCCCTGTTTATTTTTATAGATGAGAAAGTTGCAATATTACTTAATGGGGTGAATTTTGGGTTCAGTTTATGCTATAGTTTCAATGGTCTTGCATAATTTAGAAGAGATGTCATTCATAGCAAGGCATAACATAAAGACCTGCTCACTTAACATGGTCCAACAACACTGTCCTGGATTCATTAGCAATTAACATAAGAACACAGATAGAAAATATATGGATTCAGGAACTGACAACAGGATTAAGGTCAAGAGGATAGTCCTGCATCTCTTCCAGCCTGTTCAATAACCTCCCAGATCTCCCTAAACTTTAGATACAGTGGGTTGAAGTGAGAAGTTATCCTTGAACTTCACTTCCAGCTTCGTTAGTTCTCCTTGCTCAGAACATGCCTATGCTGCTTTTACAAATAAATTAATTCAAATAAAAATGAAAGAAAACTGTATTAAGCACTCACTATTTTGCCTATAAAATTCCACCAACATGAAGACAAGTTAGTATCTACTACAGGACTGCAACAGGAAATTAAAAGATTCTTCTTTTCTTTGTGATTAAGATACATGGAGTGGTATGTATTTAAATGCATTAAGCACTATCAAAGACTTCTTGGACTTCCTTTAAATACTTCAGTTATTGCATATATTTAACATTATTTAAGCATAAGACAACTTCTCACAGGCTATTTTACATCTGCATTCATACATACATGCGTGTACAAATTGCCTTTTTTTTTTTTCTTCAGTTCAATTTAAATCCTGGATATTTTACACCCAGACCAACATAGTATATTGTGTGGTTTCAGAACTTTTACATTATGAGAATGTAGTTGCACAAAGAGTTTGTTCTGCAATGAACAGAAATCATACACTCTATAGAGGAAAAATTGTTATTGTGATTTACTTTAGGATTTTGTCAGAAACAATGTAGTTATTATCAAGTGTATCCTAGAAGAAAGCAAGGCTATAAGCCATGATTTCGCATAATCATGGATTTACATAATCAAGGCATAAGGGTTTGCATAGCCCTTAAAATAATGAAGCACCACTACAAAGACAGTAGACCCTGAGAACACAGAGCCTTCCTTTTTATGCTATCAAAACAGCACTGCTTTCTTCTTTTGAAAACCCAGACTTCCAAAAATGTGTTCATCATGTCTTCTAAACAACACTGTAGTTAGAGAAACAGATTTAAATGGCACTTGAGTTACATTAAGAACTTTAAGCATTGCAAGAATTTATTTCCAAGAAAGCAGGTATGTTTGCTACATGAGTCATTGAGAAATGCCTCACGCTGAAGAGAAGGCTTGAAAGAACTCTTCCCCCAGTCTTTACTGAAAGAAGGGATTGGCATAAAACAAGGGTCTCACACAGCATGGACAAGGCGAGACAGGAGTGATCCTGATCACATTAGAACTGGAGCTGCATCCAAGTCATAATCAGCTATTTAAATAATTAAATAAGCTGTTGCAAAAAGCAAACCCCTCCCTGTAGACCATTTGTCATCACTACAGGGCATGCAAACAGCAAGTGCTTCCAGGGATAGCTGCTTCCAAGAACCAGTCTTGTTCTGAGCAAATCTTCTAGTTAGAATGTGGGCATGGTGGCAACACCAGAGGTTTTAGTAGAAATGCAATGGTGAAGCAGGTTATTACCTTTGGTCTCCCTTAAATAACCTCTCTACACTTTTTCTTTACAACATAATCCAGCAGTTCTGTACTCTGGAGTTATGGTGTCAGCATAACCCCTTCAGACCTCCACCCTTTTATTCATTTCATGAGCATGTCTGAGAAAAATTCCTCCAGCTCCATGGAACAAGAATTATAAATTAATTTAGCCAATTAGCAAAGATAAACATTACCAAAACATTCAGTCAGCCTTAAAATTTTAGGGTCTTCTTTGGATTTAGCCAAAATACTTAGGCAAAACATTCTTTGATTATTTTCCCAATAGATTGCAAGAATAATGAAAAAGGTTTTCAATCAGATCACAGCATCACAGAATGTTAGGGATTGGAAGGGACCTAGAAGATCATCTAGTCCAACTCCCCTGTCATCATCATCATCTTACTTCATGCATAGGGTTGGTTTACAGTATCTAAAAAGGAAAAATTAAATTGATTTGGGTACAAAGTTCATTTTAACAGCAGTGATATACTCCAATCTTTACCACTTCTAAAGTTCTGAAGATCAAATAAAGTTTCACTGTATAATAAACAGAAGCACATGAAGAAACTGAAATAGAGAACATTCTCTAGCTGTACTCTTGTAAAACTTCAAAATATAGTTCTGAAGTGTATCACTAATCACTTTTGCACCATACACAACATGGGTTAGAATAAACATTACTAAAGCTAAGTTAGTTGATATTTATCTTCAAAAGACTTTATTTATTGTATGGTAACTGTATATTGTATTTGGTGAAGTTCTATTCATTTTGGCTCCAATCTATTTTTATACACAGATAGTGCTTTTTTTTTCCATTAAAATTCAGGGGTGGAACCTCATTCCCCTGATAAAGTTTAACTACTATAAGTAAATTACAGGGTTGTCCCAAGTAATGTGTTAGATTTAATCAACAAGAAGTTAATTAGGACAAATTGATGGTAGAAATTAGGCAAGACCACTTGACAAGTATTTACAGATCTGTTCAGCAGGTAAGGCTGTGAAATCAGTAATGGGATTTCATCAAGTGAGGGCATTCATTACAGACACAAGTGGAAGTGCTTTACTTTCTCCTCTCAACCTCAACAGAGGACAGCTAATGATAGGGAAAAGGAAGGAGGCAGAAAGGTTAAAGCTTTCAGTTAGTAATTTTTACTCAAGAAATTACAAAAACCTTTACAGACTTCATTATGCTTTAATAAATTAGACATGAAGGGCTTGCTTACTGTGCTTTGGTCATCTTTGGAAAGGCAGCAAAACCTCCAGCTTCATTGACAGAAGCTAGAACAAGATGCAGCATTCTATATCCTTTTCTTCTATTCTGCTACTCAATATCTGGAGGCAATTATAGCTAGGATGTCATCTCACATGCAGCATGTGGTACTACAGGAAAAGAATTCTCCATTGATGCATCAGAAGTTCACTACATTCTAAACTTTTTTCCAAGTACTCTGTTTTTCCTTTGCTGTTCAGCAAGGTAAAATTTTTATCTATTGTTTTAATGCTCAGACCATAGAAACATTTGTCCTGTCCTTCCTTGTATCTAATATCTATTAAAATAATCACTAACACTAGGCTAATTACAGTCCCACTGACTACACACAAATTTTCACTTTTTGTGATCTTGATTTCAAACAGCACAAGAATATCCTCCAGAAGAGATGTAGATAGACCTTGTTACTTACTCCTTACCCCATTTTGTGTTTCATTTCTTCTTTGAAAAGCACAAAATTGGGAAGAAATTTAAAAAAAACCCAAACAAGCTCTAAAGCTCAATTCCAGTGCTCTGACTGAAGGAGTATTTTGCACAGGATGGCTACTGGAACAAGGGCTGTGTTGCTGCCCCACTGACCACAGCACCAGGAAAAGTGTTACACAAGAATATCATGAAGCAGTTGAGTAAATACAGGCACATAAGTGCTCATCTATTTTGTGCCAGCAAAACAGCAAAGGAATACCTGGGGAAATAATTAAATGGTACACTTTTATTCTGTTCACACTGCTATTAATCTCTTACAAGAATTAAAACAGGAAAAGAAGGAACGTCAGAACAGATGAATTGTTTCTGTGAAGGCCTTTAGGGGGTTTCTAATCAGAGATGCTCACTGCTCTCAGCTCCCTCTGCACCTCATACACTGCTTGACTCCTCTGCTCTGATCTTTGCATTCATTAAATACACAAGGTCCATAGCAGAGGTAAAAGGAACATCTAAACCTTGAGTCTTCACATGCTTGCTCACTTTGATATGACAGATGATGCGACAGATACACTTCCTTATCTGCAACTGTCAGGTCATACCACTAAATATTAAAACTGCTTGTAAAACAAATTAAAAAGGACCATCACACTGACAGTGCCATAGCTCACTGTGTATGTGTTCATTACATCTGAGAATGCAAAATGTTCAAAGCAATTTATCAGTTTTAATAGATTTAGCAGAAACCTGGGCTTGCAAATTACACGGAATTCACCAGAAGGAAACCAATGCAAACTTAATACAGTACAACAAAATTATAAGCAGCAAGAATTTTAAGAGCTTGCCCAAACAATAAGGTAATTTATTTCTTTGTCACCTTGAGAAAGCCAATGGGTGGGGAGGGGGGGAATATCAAGATGATTTTTAATTGTTTCGGTGTATTACCTCAAATCTTATTGCTTTTCTGCATCAGCCTTGTCTCCACATGGTCAGATTCAGTGATTACTGCATCTCAGAGCACTTTGAAACACTTTTTTTTTGGCATAAGTTTTCATCACAATGATGAACTATAAAGCTACTGAAAACAAATTCACCACAGCAATAACTTTTGCAAGTGAGCAACAGTATGAAGTTCCAGGGCATCACTTATACTGGCTATTGCATTCCAGTATGAAAAGAAATCCAGCTATTCCAAAACAAGTCTCTTGGTCAGAAGCCTGATTTTTACTCAGGTGAAAGAGGCTCACCTGAACCCAATGATTCCCAGCCCCAGGCACAGAGGTGTGTTTAGCAGCAGACTCCTAGGGACTGCCCAACCCTGCTGTGTATCAGAGCATCCATGGGGAGGGTGGAGGAAAAGACAGGGACAAAACAAGCAAAAACAAAAAAGCCACAAGAGATATATTCACATCCTTTCTGAATCCTCATTCTTTGCTGCTGCTCAGTCAACTGTTAAGATCCTCCTAAATGAATTTAAAAGTGGATGACAATGGTTTCACAGAAATGGGGGTAGGAAGAAGGACAAGTCTGGATCAAAGCAGACGTACTCTGCAAGTCAAGTCAAAGCCATGGCACTCCAGGCTGGGTCAGAGCAGCACCAAATTCCCATGACTGATTTCTCTCTTGCTCCATATCTGCTAGAAACACAAAACCAGAAGCAATTACAGCACTGGTCCACCTCAGACCTACACAGCACTGAACGTGTGAGAAAGATCTTGCTTCTATGTTATAAGCCACTAAACTGTGGATACATCTTGATAGTGACAGAATTGCATGCCAAAGTAGAACTTATCTGATCTCAAAGGAACCTTTTAGCAGAAAGGAAGAAAAAAAAAAAGTTTGTGTCTCAGAATTTAGAGAGGTTGTTTTACTTTAACTGCTAATGTTAGTGAGAGTCAAACAGCACAGTCCTAACTGATACCTTTGCTTACTATCTGCAAACATAAACCATTAACTGATGCCAGACAATATAGTGTCTGTCCAGTTAATGCTGATAAAGCACCTTTTATTCCTGACTTCTCACCTGCAGGGTGAGGTTCAGGCAGGGTACTGATTTGCCAGCATTTTCCTGATTCTTCTGTGAGTAGGAATGAAGATTTCTTCTATTCAGAGTTTTAGCACTATTCCCTAGGCTGAACTTATCATTTAATTTGAGACTATTCCATTTCCTCTTCATTTGCCAGAAAGAAAGGAAAACAGCATGAGCTAAATTAACCCTGATGTAAGAAGCTACCTAGACAAAGAGCTAAGGGAGCTTTTGCCCGAGACAAGACAAAAGCTGAGCAGGATTTTACACAGGCAGAAACACAAAAGCACATTCTCAGTGACACGTCACCTCTGCTCTGAAGAAACCCAGTTAAGAGGGAGGATGGAAGAGTTGGACTGAAAGAGCATTTCAGGAGGATGGCTCTGCCATCTGCTCGAGCTGCCTGCTACTGCATTCATCTGTTAGCCTCATTTTAGGCTACTGTGAAAGTCTGGAACTATCTTGGAGTAACTTGACTTCATGCTGAATATCAGAATTAATTCACTGCTCAGCCTCAAAACAGAAGATTATATCAGTGCTCCAAGACTCCTGCTGACTGCCTGCAGGTTTCTGTAGAGAACACATGCTGGTGATTTTCACCATCACAACCCTGAAGTCTGGGCACAGGAGAAACGCACAGAAATTCCACAGCACTGTCATACTGAGCAGTATTGGGGAATCATTTTTGGTTGGAAAAGACCTTTAAGATCATGAGGACCAGTTTCTATAGGTGCACCAAGCCTGAGCAGAACCTTCCTCTAAGGTGTGGAATATTTCTGGCCAGCCATACAAATATTATGTCCATCAGTCTTGCAGCCCAGTCCCTTTGCCTATCAGACAAGTAACACCCACTCCCCATCTCCAGCAATGATTTCATCCTAGTTCATCAAGATGCATGCTGGGGATACAGCTAGAGTTCTATTCATGTTTAATTTTCAGATAGCACCCAAACCAGAGCTGACATACCTGATTTTCAGCTATGCCTATACACCATTTAAATACCTGGGAATATGGTCACTGATAGATCAACTCAACTTTTTCCAGAAGGCAGCAGCAGCAATACCACCCCCACCCCAACCTGGGCAACCACATCCCACCAGAGACTTGGCAGGTGAAAACATAATGACTGCTACAGGCTGGCATGTGACCTCAGTCACAGTTCTGGAAATTCACATGCCAGTGGAGTTATTTTTAGTTTGCCTTAGCTGATCAGCATTAATCCTTCCACAGCTCACCAGCAGATTGGCAACGCTACTGGGAGTTAAATAAACAAAAAACCAGGAGTAAAGCACAGGCATCTTACTACAAAATGAACTACAGCAACTTGTGATTTTGTTCAGTTTCAGTTACTGTATATTAAATATATGCTACCAACATCACCATCAATGTCTTGAACCATTCTGATACCATAATGATCTTGATTTCTGTTATTAAAAAAAGCATTCAAAAAACCCCAAACTTTTTATCACCTCCTACAGCCTTCTGGTTTTTGGGTATCAGATTGATTACTTTGCAGTTGACCTGGTTTTGTGGATAGTCTGCATACTTGGGGTTAAGAACTGCATTTGTAATTCTGCAATTGAAGGTCCTGGCTTCGCTTGTTTAAGAAATAAAATACAGCAACTTCAGATACAAAGTCCTGATAATCCCCAAAACAAGCTGCAGGGCATTATCATGAACCCACAGCAAATATTTTGGACCTTATATTGATCAGTGGTCACATTCCTTAGGAACCTAGGCATGTGCTTAATTGTAATATTCTAATGAATGTGAAGATTATTCTAATGAATATTCTAATGAATGTAAAATTCTAATGAATGAACACTTTCAGATTCAAGTATGCAATTTTAAAGTTTCAGTCCTGTGCAGAGCACTGTTACAAGTTTGACTCATACAGCCACGTTTTCAGTTAGGTTTACAAAAAACCCTTGAGGGAACAAGTATAAAATACTAAATTACTAAGTTAAAAGTTTCTTTTAACTACATTAAATTCTCTAAATTAACTGAATCTTCCAAGTGCATGAGTATTGTAATAATAAGCCTATGAAGGATCCTGCTGTCAAGTGAAGGAGACTACTAAAAAGGCCTGAACAACTACATGGATTTCTCCCCAACACAGATGCTGCCCCCCCAAAACCAGCTTTGCCAACACAAATCACTATTGAGTACTCATTTTGACTGAAAACACTGAAAAATAACTATAAATAATATTTTGCACTTATCAAAACTAATATATAACTCTTAATGGTGATAGATTCAGGTAGTGTCACGTTATCTATTACTGACCTTATCCCAGGAAGAAGATCCATTATTCAAAATACAAATGGCATGCTAAGCAGAACCAATAAGAAACAAATTTAAAACAAAACAAACAAAAAAAACTCTTTCTATATAGTTCTTTTAAATAAAGTTATGCTTGTTTAATATTCTCTTAGACCAAAGACATCAAGACAGAAAGAATACAACGTAAACATACCTGATGCTTCTTGAACTTTCACCTTCAGACCTGTAAAATAATACACAAATACTTACGTCATCATGACTTACAGAATTGAGAAGCCAGACAGCCTAAAAATGGCAGAACATCCCCTGCATTCTTGCCTTTTGCCTTTCAGTTAGTTTTTTATAAGGCTAGTTGTACTTCCCTTACTAATGCAGTAGCAAAGATTTATGTTGCATATTTGCAAGTGCAAAGCACTGGCCTCTGATATTGTTCTAGAAGCAGATTAGCTCATAACTTTTTTTTTTTTTAACCTTTTCTCACTCTTTAGCTGAAAGGGTCATAAGCATGTTTAGGAATCTAATCCCTACGTTTATTAGGCACCACTTAGATAGGGCTACAGTTTGGAAATAAAAGTAATTAAAAGATTTTAAATGCCACATTTGTCTGTATTTCATTAAAGTGCAAAAATCAGGGATAATATGTACTAAGCTACAGAGGCTCTTAAAGGGTTAATTTTTCTCCAGGTGAGATAATCTTACCATTCAAAATTGGAACAAGGGCTCTCCCCGGCCCCCCAACATTTTGAATGTAAATAAATTTAATTTGATGTCATTCATATTGATAAGGTTTCCTCATCTGAGGAAACACAAACTCTACACTCGCAGCATTTCACGAAGAAACAAAATCCAGAAGAAAACACACAACCAGTTGCTCAGTTCTTTTCCTTCCTCACTCCAAAACAATCCAGTCTCAGTGCTACAGAAATCTTAAATACAACAAAAATGGGAATCAAACGCACAAAGCAAAGCAGAAGATTCCAAAGCAAAGCCTCTAAACACTCTTTCCATGCCATATTCTCATGTTCTTACCAGGGATGTGAATAAATTATGATCAATACAAAGCATTTTAATGACAATACACTGGCACTGAAGTGGACTCCTCAAAATCAAGGACAATGGCAGTTCTATTGGAAATAAAGAATCTTCCCCAGTTTGACAGGAAAAAAAAAAGGCCAATTTTTCATTAGAAGGATGTCCCTCTCCAATGACAACTTGCACATTATGGCAAAGGCCCTGGATGAAGTTCTGGCTAGTAAAAGTTTTGTAACTCTAAGACCAGAAAGCAAACAGTAATCACATCTACTTTTCAGAACCTATTGTAGAAGTCATAGTGGTTTGGGTTGGATGGGACACTGAGGATCATCCAGTTTCAACCCTTTTGCCATGGGCAGGGACACCTCCCACTAGACCAGGTGGCTCAAAGCCCCATCCAACCTGGTCTTGACCACATCCAGTGATGGAGCATCCACAGCTTCCCTGGGCAGCCTGTGTCAGTGTCTCACCACCCTCACAGTGAAGAGCTTCTTCCTAATCCAAATCTACCCTCATCCACTTCGAAGCCATCACCCCTCATCCTAGCACTATAAGCCCTTAAAATAAGTCCCTCTGCAGCTTTCTGTGAGGTCCCTTTCAGATGTCTGGATGACTTTAGAAGCAGAAGCTGAGATGAAAAAGTAAAATGTGCTTAGTCTCTTTGCCCCACGAGATGTTCAGGCAGTGGGCAGAGTGTGCAACAGCAGACTGAGTGTAGGTTAGAGAAAGGTGGCCAGGAACACCTACAAGTAGGAGTATCAGCTGATATTCCTGACAGCTAACATCATGGACAACTTCAAAACAGAAGAGAAAGTAGCACAGTGGAAAATTCTGATGCCTAGAGCAATGTGAAACAAATTCTGCCTGGCAAGGATAGTGCCACGAGTAGCTGTACTGCACAATCCTTCAGTCTGAACACCCAGCAGATGTGAGAACTCACATAGGTGGCTGTAGAGCTTGTCAACTGTTGTCTAAAAAACACTCTTCTGAAATGGTTATAATTGCCTTTTTACTTGAAATGATGAAGAACTGTCACTGCCCTTCATTTAAGAATGATAATTTTAATTTAACAAAGTATCTCATCACTTTCAAAATTTACTGGAGCATTGTGTGTGTACCCGACTCAGCATCTACCTGTACAAAGAACAGTCTCAAGCTCTGCAAGAGGTCTGAGAATCTGGGTGTTACCATCATTAATATGCAATAAAATCTAGTGACAACTGATACATGTTATAAAATAATGCTGAATGGAAAAACAATCCTGTAAATTCACACACACAGAAGAGCTCTTAATATTAAAAATGCTTTGTTGGTTCTTATTAGTGAACACAGGATCTGACAAATCAGCCCAAGCTCCATCTGCATATCTACATTTTAACACATACAGGACAGACCAGAGCAGAAGTGAGAAGACTGGCAGAGGGAGAGGTTTTAGGCTCAGGGAATTCATTTCCAAGTCTCTTTTGCTTCCCTTCTCCATCTTTAAAGCCTGCCTGGTCACTTCAGGTTAAGTTTTCAGATACACGTACATAATTCTGATAGAAAAAAAAGTAACTTGAAAGCAGCTTTTTCTTACCACCTTATCCCTCAACATTACATGAGTATAAGGGAAGGAGAAGAAATGAAGTCACCTATGTATCCTCAGGAGAAATAAAAAAAAAATAAAAAAAGAATAAACTGTTTAACTGACACCTTCCCACACTCAGTTTCCAGAAAATTGTCTTGCAGAACATACAACAGTTGAAAAATGTTATATGTAATTGCTTGTACTATTAAGTTTTCAAATATAGTCGAGACAACTGGATTTTTAACATCTTACTTTTCTTCCTTTTCTTGTGACTAGAATAATTACATCATCTGAACCCTGGCTGGAAGGGTACCTGCTCTCCCAAGCTGAACACCTTTGAACACCATCCCTTCTTGATCTTTAGGGTCCCCAAAGGTAAAAAGATTTGCAACTGCTTAGCCTTGAAACTTCAGATTTAGATTTACTCAAGTAAATTCGAAAGGGTTATTCAGAGATGGTCAATTTTACTCAGGGAATGAGTAAATGGTTTGCAGGGCTGAATGAACACACTGCTGAAAACAAAACAAAAGAAAATGCCAAACAAAAGCCACCACTACTTACAGTCAGAAATAAAGCATTAGATTTTCATTAAGCATTCTTCAAAAGCCAGGAGACTAGATCAATATATAATGTTTCTGCTTACGCTGTAAGCATGTGCTGGGCTCTGGATTACTTTTTCCTTTAGACTCAAACAAAAGAAGTGATACTGTCACTGAGGAATCAAGGGGAAAGATGAAAAAAAATAAAATCTGGCAATATATTGCATTATTTCTTTTAAGGTAGACCTTAAAAGAAGAAAAGCTACAATATCTACAATATACTCTCTGATACTGTACTTTATTTTAAACTGAATATATTGCATTTGTATAGCTAAGTTATATCGACAGTGTGATAAATGCCATACTATTTTCTCCAAGACATCTCCTCTCATATCTGGTTAGTTTCAGTATTTCATTTTGAGTAGAACTGAATATGAACCCACATGTCACAGAAAAACATGTTTGTCTTCTTCCTGACCCCAGGAACTTCATTCCCAGGAGGAAATAAGGAAAAACACATCTTTAGGATTGCTACAGTCGACAGCAGCAGAAATGATTTTGCTATTAGCAGCACACACTGTAATTCCATTGCAAACAGATGCCAGGAGGAACAGGTACCACCATGACAGACCTTGAACCAAAGACCAAATGCAAAGAAAAACAAAAATCCCAGTACTTAAGACTTAAAGGAGAGTGCAAGTCAAAGTGACTGTTAAAATCACCCTCAGAGTCAAACACAGTACTCCAGGTGCATCTCCATTCATGTTACCAAGATGACTGATTATCTTCTGCTTTGCAAATCCAACAGTCAGTCACCACCATCCTCCCATAAACAGACAAAGCTGCTAAATGACAAAGCATCTTGACTTTCAGTTTTTGAGTTGGTTGGCAAGTTTTCAACATTCTTGGTGGAGAGTTACCAGCTCAGAACAAGTGAAAGCTGTTTAGAGGGATATCACAAGTTTGAGAACTCCAAGTAAAGCAGAGACAGAGAAGCCACTCGAGTAGGGAGCATGAGAGATTCCTGTTCCCAGCCAGCAAGTCTCTTGTCCCTTTAGGTGAGAGCAGGGTCTTAGAGCACAGAAGCAGCACAGCATCAGCAGCACAGCTCAAGAGCTTTTCCTCATCCAGATTTTTAGCAAGTCTCTAGTTCACCCTAGCAGGAACTGTTTAATTCTCTCTATTATTCTCCCCCTCCGAAAATCCTAATAAACAAGCTGAACATCTTACATCATCTGATTTATCGTTTACACTTAGAGCTATACTCAGAAGTGAAAGAGCACAAAGTAAAGCTGCTTCCAAAAGCAGCTTTGGGACCAGCTTTCTGTCTGACTCATGAAAGTAATCATTTTCAAAATTAAATATTGTCCATAACCATTAAGGCATATTATAGAGACTGAGGCACACAACTACCCTGCAGTAACTTCAAGCTTTTCCAAATACTTGATTTGGTCAATGAATAGAACATTGCCATAACTCTACTAAAACATTATTACATAGGAAGTAGAAACAACAGTTTTAAAACAATTGTCCAAAACTCATATTCAGGATGCAAAATTTTGCTTTAGCTAGTGAGGTAGAGAAACAGTCAAAAGCAGAACTGCTGTCTTACTGTAAGAATCTGGAAGTGGACAGGACTTTATTAGTTTCACAGCCTCACATTCCCTCACGGGGCTGTGAGCCAAGTAATACCTCCTCACCTATTTAGAGGTGTCACTCCCACCAGAATACAAAGCACTCAGTGAAAACCAAGCTTTCTAACAGCATGACTAAAGTCCATGTTAAATAATCATACTCCATCTGAAAAGCATCATCTTACAAGCCACAAGAACTAATTTTCTTTTAGGAGCTGTACTACAGCTACGAGTCTACTGTAACCACATCTTAAAGAACATTCTGATTTCTTTCTTTACAAGAGGAAAAGATTGAACCATCTCTTCACAGAGCAGTACTAAAATCAATGCATTTGATTAAGCCTTGCTTTGAGCACAGAACTTGCCTCAAGAAAGAAAGCTACACCTGTCACAGGTTATCCTTCTGTAGTGTATTAAGTCTTTCAGCATTTGTAATGCAGATGAAGGGATCACCTTCAAGGAAACAAGCTTCAGGGAGAATTCATTAAAGCTGCATAAACGATGCTATTTCCATCATGAGCAGGCTCCAGGAAAAAGATTCTATGGGTGTATGTTCTGAGCAGCAATTCAAAACAAGGTCAATGTTGCCAGGAAACCTCTAGCCCCATTTCAAGGCTACGAGACCTTTCTAAGCTTTTCTTTTCCAGTTTACATGTCTGAACAACGTAGCCCCGTGGATCACAACAGATGGGCAATAACTTGTTAAGCAAAGAAACACTTTTATTCTAGAATTCTGGGAAGAATGGCCTTTCTTGCTGCACATAACAGCTGTCCCACGTACCTAAAGCCTCACGGTACTCAGAGATGAGCACAAGTGCTCTGGTGGCCCTTGGTCTCCTGCTGAGCAGCTCTAGATCAGCATCAGTGCCATAGGAAACAGTATGATCTGTAACACAGACCTACGAGATGGAGATTTGCCTTTCCATAAAAATGGGCTAGTTTGCAAGACTCTGGATATCATCAGAAAAATTCTACTGGGCTGAAGACTTAATATTTTATCACTTCTTTTAAGCATAGTAAGACCTGTCCAATCAGTAGCAATTTAACAAGGAAAGATTCAGGATGAAAAAAAAAAAAATTCATTTCATCACTAATTATGGACCTTTCAGAAGGATTCTGTTACTATGAATAACAGAATGATGGAATGAGTGCTCACTGCAAAAACATGCTCTTGGGCCTGCCTGTCAATTACAGAAGTATGATTACTGCAGTGCATTTTGATTTAATACAGATAAAAACTTATCCTGCACAGTAGGGAAACTGCTGTATTAACAGTCTGAGAAGAGTGATAAGGAATCTTAATCAACTTTTTGTTCTTTTCCAAATAATATGAGGAAATCTAACAGCCACCTCAGATATTGAACATTCTATTTGATTCAGAACATTACTCAACAGATCTCCCAACAGCTTTTTACAGAACATTTTCTTGATCAGTGTGAAGTCAAGAGTGTGTTGTTTTATGTTTTGTTGGGTGGAGATATTTTTGTGTGTGCAGTGTTACAAAGCAAAATAAATATTTACCTGCCAGCATAGAAAGGTGCTCAGTTTGACTTTAGTGAACATAAAGCATTTGACATAACAAGATTCAGCAACTTTGTCTGGCATATAACAGAGCCTTCAAACCTGGCACCAC
Organism: Ceyx melanurus; assembly: GCA_024611195.1. Classification (NCBI taxonomy): domain Eukaryota; kingdom Metazoa; phylum Chordata; class Aves; order Coraciiformes; family Alcedinidae; genus Ceyx; species Ceyx melanurus. The sequence goes on along the minus strand of JANHGL010005483.1, from coordinate 31,506 downwards.
ATCTTTGTCTCCTGTCTTTACTTCACCTCCCAAATGACTGGACAAACCCCCAGGTGTACTTCTTAATCCAAGAGGTCTGCAGTTGTTACAGCATATCCACATCCATCTCTTCCACCCTAAAGCCTGTAGAGCATGGAGCAATCAGCTCACCAGCCTCTGCTGCCTGCTGCCAAACTACACATGTAACACTAGCCCATGGACGCACAGGAGAGAAGACAGCAAGATCTGGTAGTGCAAAGGCACAGCAGCTAATAGCACAGCTGCTTCAGTACCACAGAATGGATGATGGGCACAGTCATCCCTGTGATGGTTTTATTGGGTACATTGAGAAACAGAACGCTTCATCTCTACAGCAGCAGGTTCCCAGTCTGCAGGATCTCTCACTTCAGAGCCCTCTGGCTATTACACTAACTCCTTGAAGCACACAGAGCTTGCAAGGGGGGAAAGGGGAGAGTTTTACCTCTTACGATGAGGGAACTGCATAAGGTTAACCCAGCCATTCTTGTGCATTCCAACTTCCACAAACCCAAACTGGTCATGCCGAAGAAGCAGCCAAAGGCAACAACTCAAAGCTGATTCTGACTTGTAATGGCAAGAAAGAGCATTTACTCACCTTTGCCCTGCAGGCTGTGTGAAAGGAGGTACCATTCATAGAGTCATTGAATGGTTTGGGCTGGAAGGGACCTTTCAAGGCCTTCTAGTCCAGCCTCCCTGCAGTAAGCAGCAAGATCTGCAACTAGAACAGGTTGTTCAGAGCCTCATCCAACTCCACCTGGAGTGTTTCCAGAGACAGGGCATAGACCACCTCTCTGAGCAACCTAGGCCAGGGTCAACCAACCTGAGCATCAAAAATGTCTTCCTTCTATCTAGTCTAACTCTCCCTCTTAGTTTAAAACCTCACCTAACCTAACCTTGTCCTGTTTTGGATTCACATCCTGTTCACAGGAGATTATCAGCCCCTGGTCACATCAGAATTGTAATTAAGAATGTAATTAATAGACTATCCCACTCCAGACCACCAAGCCAGTTTGGAAGACAGCACATTGTCAATAGGAGATATTTTGGTTTTTCTTTCAATTACAGGAGGACTGAGAGCTACAAGGCTTCCCCTTAAGTATTTTACATAGTCTGTACAATTGCTGCCTGAAATCCTTTAGGCTATTAATGCTAACCACTAATGAGCATGGCTGAGAAATCCTTTTAAGTGAAAATAAAATGGGTGATGGAACAAAATTGCACTGTGGTGAAATGCATGTCATCTGCAGAGTAGGTAGGTTTGAAGCCCAGCTCCCTCCACTTTTGGATAGGGGTATCACAGCCTACAAGGCAGGAAACACTCCCTGGTATGCTGCACTGGGACCAACAGTCCCAGTCACCTACAGGTGTTCCTCCTGTTAAGTTAAAAACTGTGTGTTTCTTCCCTAATGAAAACCATCATTGTGGAACCCCTCAGAAAAGGCACACGATGGCCAGGTTCCACAAGTCTGAGGAAAACCCTTTCCCTGTAAGGCAGAGGATGCTCTTACCTACAGGATGAGTGTAAGAGCTCCAGAGATGTGTGTAATAATTGAAGCATTTAAACATACAAGTGTCACTTTATAAAACTAAAAGTAAAAATTAGTGCATTTCTTACATATTCTGCAGCAAACACTATAGACTGAAGCCAGATGAGTTGTTTCCTTTTTCTATTCTTGCTTTTAAACAAAACTCAGCAATTTTCCAAAATACCCTTTCCAGTTTCTAGTACCAGAAATGCAGATTTTGCACCATGTCATCTGTACCATTATAAAGCTGTTTCTAGTAAGGATTAGTTTTCCTCTTGTTCCACATCAGACAAATCTGAAATTCCTCTTTTCTAGCAGGTGAACAAAGCAGAACCGACCTCTATTTAATATAAACCAGTTATACAGGATTATAATTATACCAGTCCAGTACTTACAGCAGAATCATTTATTCTGTTACAGATGAGAAACAAACCAAAGGGATCAGTAAAATCTGACATCCCCACATTATTTCATGGAACTGTATCTCAAGTTTATAAATGCATTTATATTGGTACTTTGAGTAGGTGCAGTTTATGTTTTACTTACTATATTCTTACTAGATGTAGAGCTTTGGATTGGCTCTAGCACGTGAGCAGCTCTTTTTCAACACAGGGCATCAGTTTCTTGTATTATTACAGTGCTTCTACTGGCAAAGTGAGGAGATACCTCCTTATCATTGTCATTAAACCAAACCCATCACAGGATGCACACGTTTCATGGAGTTACAATGGTACCATCCTCATGAAAGCACCTTAGGACCTTGGGTCTCTTCAAGACACAGGAAAAAAAAAAGAGAAATAGTATTACATGTTTTAAATATTGTCTTATTATGTTGGACATATTGAAAGCTCTCATTTCATTCCTCTTAATGCTTCACACACTTCAGTTCACTGGGCACCAACCCACTGCTGATATACACTGTGCACCAAAAACTAAAAATATAAATACAATTTGACTGCAGAAAAGCAGGAAGAGTTAGACATGGTTTCCCATTACCAAAAGTGAAAAGTGTTTCAATTGAAGCCACAAACAGTATAAGCCTTAAAATCAATATCAGAACTATATACAAATTAAATGTGGGCTGGTGCTTAGACTGATGGAGCTCACCACAGATCATGCATGATAAAAGTACAGCATGTCCCACATGAAATGGCATCATGAAGGTAATACAAGGGTAAACACATGAATCACCAGCTGCAGGATCAAAGAGAAGTTACATAAGAAGCATTTTCAGGCAACATTTTGAAAGAAAAAATAAAATAAAATATTACAGTAGGTGCCCAGTTCCCATTGTATACCATAGCAACAAAGTAGGTAATTGCCAGTTACACAGCTCCAATGGTTCCTCTGTGACCAACCCAGGGCACTTAACTTGTAAACAGAGAATTACCAGGTTATGGCAATTCCCCCCAGGTACACTGATACAAACAGTGCAATTAATTCTACTGTGCTAGGGAGGAAGAAGGGATAAGGAGAAAGAGTTCTGTAAAAGCACAACCTACAGCTGACTGCTTAGAAAGGAGCTGTTTGGTAAGTTTACCAAATTGACTGGATATTAGACCTAAACCTACCAATTAACAATGCTCACTAAAACAGTTCATTACTACTAACAACATTCTCTCGTCCTCTTTTTTCTCCAACTCCTATTAAAGGAAGCAACAGCTTTTAGCTGTCTTAGAACTGAGAGTATATCATTGCAGATGGCCCTATTTTTATACAGATTAACTACATGCAGTCTTCAAGTGTTCCCCTGCCTGCACTCACACTGGTGGAGACCTCCATCCTAAGCAGCATCCTTCCACTCCAACTCTTGGAACACCCTGCTCACATAGCAGTGACTACCAAAGCCTCCTCAGTGACTACCAAAGGCCTTCTAGACACAGAGACACTTCTAGTAACCATGTTTAAATAAATAAAAGCCATTCTAAGTGTGAGCCTGGACAGGAACACTGAAAGCAGCAGCTTTCTCAGATGTCTTTTTTGGCTTTTAAAGCTAAACTGTTCAATCCAAGCAGATGTCTCACCCCCTGAGATGAAGCAACTATTTATCTCCCATAGATAAGTTACTACACCCTGTGATAAATCCCATGAAAATGCAGCTCCTGGCATATGGTGTCCATAAAGAGAGATATGTTTTATCTATTCCTGGACTGTCTACAGCCACTACTGTCCAAGAAACATCTATCCCAAACTCTCAGCAATCTCTGATGAGAGATTTGTAAAAATATCAGCTTGTTTTCATTGTCCAGCCATCACTGTTGCACATGGTAGGGAGCTTGGGGCTAGCTAGCAGCTGGGCTGAGCACATCCTTGCCACACTCACCTTGGTAACTTGGGATGTATTTTTTAGCAATCTAGGTTGTCTTTCCCCTTAAGGTCTGAACGTAGCACGAAGCAATGGATAGGACACAAAGCCCCACATGTTTTCACAAAAAGCACCCCCTCCCCAGTCTCTGCTGAGTGCCTTCCATCAAGGTTATAGCTGCCATCTGTCTGCTCAGAGGGAGGCAGAGGAACTGCTTCCTCCAGCACACAAATAAAGGCCCACAGTGGGCAGATGCTACAGCATCCCACTACCTGCATAGCCTGCAACAGCCTTTCATACCTGAATACTTAATAGGATGGAGGATAAGTCAAGAAGCCTGGCATATGCCACTTAAGCATCACCACTTCTAGGCAGGAGTTAAGTCTCGTCACCAACAGGCTCATTCCAAATTCAATCCCTTCATGGGTAGCACAAAGCAGGACAGAAAACAATCTCTGGAGTAGAAAAAAGAGCCAAATGGAACACAAAGGGGAAAAAAAGTCTTTTAGTTTCCTGTTACTCTTCCCTGCAGCAGGTAGCAGTAAGGGTTTTGTGAAATCAGCACCTCCAGATCTGTGCATCCCTGTGCTAAACAGGCTCTTCAGTTTCCACTTGCTTTACATGACATCCAGCACCAATACTGTCTCATGACATTAAGCAATTAAAATCTGCAGTAAAAAAATCATCAGCAATTTACGATCTAAGTAACAATAGTGCCAAAGAGCCATATGGAAGGGAAGTAAATATTTTGCTTTGATAAGCATGGGATGCTCTTAAGCTCAAGATCATTTAATAAGTTCTTTTCAGATTCAAGTTTTTATTCTGATGCTGACTTTATGATCTCTCACAAGCATTTTACCCATTTTCATCTTTCCTCCTCTTACTGTTCAGCTGATATGACTGACAATGGCTTATTAGAAACCAACACTACAAAAGAGAAATGGTATATTTGTGTCAGTTCTGTTTGTAAAACATCTAATACTTAACTACATTAATCATTTTACAGCAGAGCCAATTCTTTTTTTTCTCCCCTGCAGCTGAAATTTTTCAAACCATTTACCATTTCACCTCTGACCTGCAGGCCTGCCTGTTCCTACCACAGCTCAGGAACCAGTAGCTTCACAATCAAAACTCACTTAGATTTTTTTTTTTTTTTTTTACAGCTCACTGAATCGAGTGAGATTTTATTTCAGTTAATAGCTGTGGAAGTGAGAATGCAACTTCATTGCAGAACTGATGAAGAACTGTATAGTAAATTTTAAAATACATAACTATGTCAGAAATCTCTAAGCAAGTTCAGTGATATTGTGACCACCTCTGCCTTAAGAGCAAGTGGCAGATGCACTTCTCCACAGAAGGACAGAGGAGAATTAAGGAGCAGTGGGATATGGTGTTCCTCTCTATTGAGCAAATCTACAAAAGGCATTGGTCTATTTTAAATTAAGAGTGAGCAGAAATGACAAGCCACTAGGCAGGATGATTTCCAATTGCCTTTCCATTTACAAGTGAGGTTTTAAGAAGAAAAAAAAGAATCTCTTTAAAACTAAAGTTTAACTAAGGAGAGCATCCTTACATTTAAAGTAACAGCTCAGAAACAAGCATGGCTCTTCAACTGTCATAGCCCTAATTAAAATACTCCCTTACAGAGGCCCTTGACTCTAATGGCAGCTAAATGCTTTTCAGAACATTAAGATAGCAGTAGCAGAACACTTTTATCATCAATTTAGCCTCTAGACATGCAATCATCAGCTACAAACATTTAGGAAGTGATCAAATCAAGCTTCATCTCTCATTTGTACCAAGTATTTGTATTTTCCTTAATAAGATTATCTGTCTGCAGAGGGTTGTTGTCAAAATATATTTCAGATACACATGTGGATATGTTAGAGTTAGAGCGAGCAGCCAAGAATCCTTCAACAAGAATGAGCAATTTTCTACCCATGGAATTTATGTCTTTAATCCTCAGGCTTTGGAGGCCATTACATCTCCACACTTATCCTTTTTATAAGACAAGGCCTCAGTATGTTTATTCTATAAGGAGAAAGAACAAACAGTAACACTTATGGGGACATAGCTGCTGTCAGCCTTCCATCCCAGGAATTCATTCAGCTATTGATCCCACAATAATTACAAATCAAAGTCCAGCATCTGAAACCTCCCCATGCAATTTAAACCAAAGTACTTCACAGATAAAATTTTCTGTGTAAATGACACTTCAGTCTTATTTCAAAAGAAGCATCCACAGAAAAAATTCCACACACTTTATTAAAAGTCTGAGTGATTTGTCATTAAAATGGCAAAGTTATCTTTTAGAGAAATAAAATGGTGCTTTATAAGCACGAATGAGTTTTCACACTAAGATGTAAGACACATATTAAAGTCTCAACATAATTAACCTCTGACTTAACCTCACTGCCCCCACTTGCACTATTTAGTATGATGCCAAATATGAAGACAACCTGAAGCATTTGCAGACACAAAACTTGCTCCCTATGGATTTGACGTGGCTGTCACTGGGAAGAGACATAAATTACCACTCAAGGCACGAACTGTTTGACTTTCCAGATAATTTTGGCTATATATTGAAGTCCCAGTCATTCACTGCTAACTAACCATGTTAATCTGCCCCTGAAGTCATCCTGATTTCAGTCACCACATGGACAGACCTATTGCAACCTGAATTTTGCTGCCATTGTTAGAACACTTGTCTGCAAGTAAGACTAAGTTAGAAACCTGAAAGGAAGAAGACAAAAGCAAGGGTATATTCTATAAATCATTAGAGAGAAGGTATAAAGAATAGAATTTAAATCTTAAACTTAATTGATCTCATCCACTGAGTTAAATCTTTAGAATCACTGTAATTTCTATTAAGTCTTTGCATGAAAGAGAAATAATAAAAAAAGCACACCCTACTAGAAGGGAATCCCATAGATAGGATTCTTGTCTTCTTTTTAGATGCCCGCAGGCCTCTGTTTCAATTATAACAGCTGTACTTAGACTCCATCTGTCCTAAAACGTGCCATGGTTATTGACCAAATGAAACACATTTTCTACCAATTTCGTGCTTTTAGTTTTTTTTGATATTTTTTGGGTTTCCTTTTTTTTTTTTTTTTGGGGGGGGGTGGGGAGTGGGGTGGTTGGTGTTTGTCACATTTGTGAGTTATTTTTCTTTCTTCCAATCAGTCCTCCCCAATGCAGGGGGAGTTGTAACATCTGATCCATTCAGCTTTCAGAAGCATTACTTCAAATACCTTTGCTTATCCTCCCTAAGTGTTACTCAAGGCACTCCAACAGCTCATACTGACCTAGGCAGACCAATGAGTCTTCAGAGGTGGTGTTATTGGGAGCCTCTTGGTTGCTCCTTTGGCCCAGCAAGCAGAGGGCGGGATGGAGAACAGAGACAGCTGCTGCCTTGTGCAGTAACTTTGCAGCTTTTCTATTGCCATCTTTTCTGTATATCCTTTTAAACATATAGAAGCCCAGTTCATACAGCAAGTAAAACTATCCCCAGTGACATCACTGGTATTGTTCTTACTGCCAATACAATCCATCTCAGCATTGTCAGATCCTAAAAACAGTATTCATTCCAGAGCTCTGCAGCTCCAGGACATTGAAACCTTAGTATCACAACAGTAGATGCCACAACAGACACTGTTTGTGCTCCTCACATCCTTTTATCCTTCCTTACTGTGCTCAGACTCACTGCTCCCCTACTGCCAGAACATCCAGGTGACCTCTGGACTTCTTAAAGTTCTCTGCAGCAAAGCTTCCCCATCCCTGCATTCCACTGTGCTCACCTTCCTTCCCTTTGATTTATGGACATGAGTTCACAGACTCTGACCTGTACTTCCAGCCCCAAGTATTGTCTTTAACAGTTCTTTGCTGCCATTTTTTAATGTCTTTTTGCTCTGCAATGTGCACCAGTAACACAAAACAGGACCTGCTGTTCACTCAGCAACATAAAATACTGTATTTAGATAAGAGCACATTGGTATGAAAAAATCTTAAGGAAACAAAATAAAGGTTGGAGAGAGAAAAGCAGGTGCATAACCAATTTCAGCCATGTAACAGCAAGTTTTAACCAAGTTCAAAGAGTGCTTCAAGATTTCTGTTCAAAAATATGATAATATGGTTTGATTTGGCTGTTGTCAAAGAAGTCTATTAACAAATGGATTTATTTTTAGCAGTGCTTGAGCCACTAGCAAAATTTAAATAATGCCCAATGAGTGGTACTAGTACAAGCAAATAAAATTAATATATTTGTCTGTCACTCAATACATTAATTGCTGAACCAGGCTTTGCCTTCTAGGAGGTCAACACCCAAAACGTGCAAGAAATTTAATATCAACTTAGTAAACCAACACATTTATATGCAATAGATGTTGACCTGGGGAAGAGCTTCCCTTCAGAACTCATCCACCAACAGCCAATTTTTAAAGTACTCTGGCATTACAAATGCAGTAACATTCCACTTGGGGAAATAGCTAAGATCAAAGATCAAACATTGATGATACTCTCGTGGCTTATTTACATACATATTGAAATTTAAGAAGCCTTTACCATAAATCAACCATCCCCTTTTGAATAGTCACTTCAGTTTATGAAAATATTTTGATGGATCACTGCTACCTGGCACAATTAGTTCCCACCACAGCAATATTAACTTAAATCTAACTAGCATAGGAGACAGCAGCAGCACAGACATGGCAAATCCTATGGCAACATCAGCACAAAATGTACCAGAAATGTTCTACTACAATGACTTGGTCTTTCCTTAGGCAACTGGAGCCTTTTCTACTCCTCCTTCAGTGTTACAATTATTTAAGCTATAATGAGAAGAAAGTTGGAAGCTATGCTCATTAGTAGTAGGTTTTACTTAAGATGAAATAGAAGTATGTGTTTCTTCAAAAGAATTACAACTATTGGAATAAAAGTAAAAGCATAATAAAGCCCATAATACAGGAGTTACAGGACCTCTTGTTACTTCTGCACAGATCAGTGCGTGCTGTACAGATCACAGCTCATTAGGACCATCTTTGTTCTTTCCAACACTGTTTACTTACAAAGCCCAGGAAAAAGCTGAGAGGTGTTTATGTTAAACTTTCAAACATTCAGTCTTTGAACATGATGAATCTTATTTAGCAAATGCAATCAAGGTTTGAACACATTTAAGTAGACAATACCAACTCTGATCCAAATTTCTCATGTCTAAGGGAGAGAGCAATTTCCATGCAGTCTCTCATTTTCACTCATTTCAACAGGACAGATACATTAGAAGCACAAAGAGTAGTTGCTACCATTAAAAATCCAACAGTTAATTTGTCCAGTTAAAACAAGTGAATACCACAGAGTTCTGAAGTAGTACCACAGACTACTCGTTAAGGCTTGTTTGCTTTCTGGAATATTAGGCATGGAAACCTCCATGTGGAGTGCTGAACTTGTTCACCTTATCTCATAGTAATTAGAGAAAGGTTAAAAGGCAATTAACTGGACATAAATAATCCCCATTCCTGGTTCTCAGAGAATACTTAATTTACAGAGACTCTTTAAACTGCAGTATAAGACATCATCACAGATAAATTCCCAAATCACACATAGAAAATGTAGAGCAAAACACAAGACGACCTCAAAATAATTTTATGCCTGAAGTAATATGGTATAAAAATGTCAATAGTTCACAGATGGAAAGGGAAGATTTGTCTTCACTTTTTAAAAATCCCTAGAAAACTGCTAGGCTAGCAGTGTTCAGTATTGTTAAGGAAGGCACAATGAACAGGATAAGTATTCCAGTAGAGATCAGAGCAGTCATACCAGTTGTCTACACCAGCAGGTATGCAACTGCATTAGCTTGGAGATGAAATAATAAAGGCAATTTTTCTTGATCTGTCCTAAATATATTTAGAAAAAGAAAGCAAACATATGGGACAGTATGGCAAGCGAGACACTCAAACCATCCAACACAGATAAAAGGTCATTTTTCTACATGGCAAATCTTTGCTTCTTATTAGTTGTGTCTTACAGATGGAGATACCTATAGAAAAGAAAAATCTCTACCTAGCATTGTTCACAAAGTGTGGTCATTCACACTTAGAGGTCTCTTCCAACCTTTCACCTAAGGAAGGCTATAGGAGCAGCAGCTCCAGTACTGAGGAGCAATGACCACATTTGAAAGCATACAGAAGTTGGTCAGTAGCACATCTGATACCAACTACCAGAGGAAGCTTTGTTCTTTTGCTTATTGCTGCTTTCATTTCAGCAAATACTGAGGGGTAAAATGTCATTACAGAAAATAAACACCAGGTCTGCAGCATTCCCCATGTCAGGCTTACCAGCCAGGCTCACACAGCCACCCAGCTCAGTCAGGGGGAGCAGCAGCAGAAGGCACTAGCAAGCATTTATTAGGACTGAGTTTTTGAAAAGGACTGATGGAGCCTTGACAAGGTTACTGAGTATGGTCTATGTTTACTAAAGTTACTTCTGATTTGCACAGAGAGACAAGAAGATTTAAATAGGTGTTTATGAAACAGATTAAAAGATACTACCCAAATTTTAAATGTCTCTATTATTTCATTTTGTATTTAATCTATTTTTCAATCTATCTCCTGCTTTAAAAAGTTTTGCCATATTGCACTTAGAAAACTATTCCAAATAATTCCAACTCAAATTCTTCAGTTCCAAGAATCTACACATTATTTTTTTTCACCTGCTCCACACTCATTACAAGTATTAACAGCAAACAGAAAAGAAAGGATGTGGTAAATTCCTCCAGGCAGATGACAAAACATAATGTATACTTTTTGTCACTTCCAAACATGAATGGAATAGTTCAAGTGTTTTCTATGCTGTTCCTGAAATATAGTCTTGTGATGCACACCTACAGTACTATTTAGTTTAATTATTTCCTTCTTGAAATTTAAACTATTGGCTTGTAAAAGACTAGAATCCCTTTTGTTTGTTTCTAGTGTGTTAATTCACAGAGCTGCATACAATGGCTAAGGACATATGAAGAGATAACAGCATGGTACAGCTTTCAGATCTTAGGAATAAGATTATTCATAGGCACATGACTCAGTGCAATTAATCCATACCACTACTGACAAGGCATAATTCCATTACTCATCTATGTTAAGGTTAGTACAGGTCATTACATTTATGTTTGCTGATCATTTCTGCTTTCAATTAAATATGCATAAATGAATCTCAACATATACCAATGTCTGGTTAAGTTCTACCATTCATTATAGTGCTTAAATACTGCTTTCTCTGTAGGATGAAAGCAAGAGGATTGCACACATCAGTTTGTCATGTCGTTAAAATACTACAATTCATTTTTTAAAAGAGACAAGATATTGTATTATTTTAAGTCTTGATCTTAAATGCACAGTATTTCAAGGTTCATTTGTTCATTCATGCAAACTGCAACATGAACAAATGAACACCCAGCTAGTTGATTCCATCCCTCTTACACATATTCTTGTATTTATCTGTTATTTGCTGTTACACTGGATTACAAGAATTATTGTTGAAGCTGGAATAGACCCCTGAGATCAAGTCCAGCCTAAGAGCTGACACCAGGCCACCCAGCTAGACCATGGCACTAAGTGCCACATCCAATCTTTCTTTAAACACCACCAGGGATGGCAACTCCACCACCTCCCTGGGCAGCCCTTCCAGTGTCTAATGACCCTTTCCTTAAGGAAGAGCTTCCTAATATCCAACCTAAACTTCCCTTGGTGCAGCTTCAGGCCATGGCCTCTCATTCTGTCACTGGCTGCCTGGGAGAAGAGTCCAGCCCCCACTGCCTACAGCCTCCCTTCAGGTAGTTGTAGAGAGTGATGAGGTCTCCCCTGAGTCTCCTCCTCTTCAGGCTGAACAGCTCCATCTCCCTCAGCTCTCTTCACAAGACTTTCCCTCCAGTCCCTTCCCCAGTCTTGTTCAGTTGCCATATTAAGAAAAACCCTACAGACTGCTCAGAGGACAAGAAAGCCACAAAATTCATGTCCTAAAGCCAGAGGAGCCTGCAGATTCCACTGAGACTGCAAGTCCAAAACTAGGCTAGGTCTGTAGGGGTGCCTGTGGAAGGGGTTGGCATATTTCTGCCTTTCTGATCTCCAGCTTATTTAGAAGCCAAATTCTATTTTTATTAAAAAAAAAAACAACAACAAAGTTTGAATGCATTTTTTCAATGCAACAAAGGATCCCATCAGTTTGCACAGACACAGAATGGTTCAATTACACTTTTTCAGCTATAATAACTCCAAGAAATATCTGAAACAGAAGTGTAAAGATTTAAGATATGTTGGAGGATAAGTTATAGCATTAGGTAATGGATGCCATTAGTAATTATTAAAGAAACTTGCATAAAAATCCATCACCTAGTAAGCAAAGGAAATTCTTTCACTATCAGACTGCTTTCTACTGATTTTTTCACCTAATTGCTACTGCAGCATATTCTATTGGAAAGATGTAACCAGCTTCTGTAAATGTGGTATATTTATAATGGCAGAAATAAGAACAAAACCCATGACTTTGTTCAGCAGTAACAAAACTCAAATGGCCATCCCACCTGTTTCTAAGGTTCACAAGTCACGTGAGACAACATCCACATGCCTCTAGAAAGCTAAATTCCAGCTCTGCTTAGCTGAGCCTTAATTCTTGATTTGAAGACTAAAGACCTCAAGTACTTCAGAGTTACTTGTAGCCCTTCTGAGGTCAGAGCATCCAAGGCTTCATACAGGAATAAAAAGAACTTGATCAAGACTGTTCTTTTGGTAAGGGGTTATTTTTGGAGGTTAAAATCTCAAAGCTATTCCCTCTCTCATGCATCTTTTAATTTGGCCAGCAAGTCATTATTGCAAGCATTATGTGTTCTGAGATGCAGAAAAAGGTATTTTCTGACTGCTGGTAGAAGCTTCAACACATGGACTTTGACCAGCTTTGCAATACCATGATCACAAGTGTACATGTATAAGCTCAGAAGGACCCAGAATAAACTCAATCCTAAAACCACTTCTCCACATCAGTATATCCCAGTTCTAAAGCATGCTTACTGGAGTGTTTTAAAACAACAGTTAGACAGTGAATAAAGTCACAATGGAAAAAAATCACTACTTACAGCTCTGCAAAAAAAACCAACAAAAAACAACAACAACAAAAAAACCAACCAAACAAACAAAAAAAACAAAAACAAAAAAAAATTTTTACATTTTGGCTGGATATTCCTCTACCCAAACAAGTTCTCAGTAGCTTAGGATAAAATTTTGTCAATTCTGTGCTCCAAAAAGATGCACAAGAGAAAAAATAAATACCTAATTTTACATCTTTGGCAAACTGATTTATATTTTTATCATTTGTGACAGGTTAATCTGTAATACTGCACAAATACAAATTACTAATAGTTATCTGATTAAAAAGAAGCTGAGTGTTTAAGTCCACAGTGATGGGTAGCACTTTCCTATTACCTCCTTACGGAAGCACTCCAGACAGCACACATCTGCTCAGAAATACATTTACATGCTGGGAGAATTACACTGCATGAAAGCAGGGCTGATTGCTGGGAGAACAAGAGCAGTGCTTTTCAGCTGTGGAAACAGGAGTTTATACTCACACTTGTCTTTTCCAAAAAGGAGCTAGAAAGAAGCCGTAATTTTCCTCAGGTTCACATTTAATTGGCTACTCAGGCATCAGTCATGACTCCCACAGGCCATGTATTTTGGAGATAACATGATAAAAATCTGAAAAATTCCAGAAGCCATTTGGGATAAACATTTCACCCCTCCCCAAAAAAACACAAACATAAAAAAGTCAACAAAAAAACCCCACTTTTAAGAATGGTTCCATGAAGCAAGTGTTTGTTACATGTTTATCATCACTGCCATGACTTCTATGGACAGGTAGAAACAACTACAAATCAAAGTATTAGTCTTTTCAACTGTAAAGTGTTATTAATAATGGCCAGAAAGTGAAACGTGAGAGCATTTTTAACCTACACCAGATTTGTTTCTAGAGCTGTTGCTTCTTTTTAATTCTTGATTGTTTTGCCAGGCAGAAGTCTTATTATAACTGTGCTTCCCTACACATTTTTCTCCATGTCTCTAATATGTTTTTCCCTTCATCCAATAAACACAAAGAACTCACCTACCCGGAACTAACCAGTCACTTCCATGAGGTTTGGCTCCTCTGTTTACTGGGCTTTTTCATTTTCTCTATAGGATACTTATTTGCAGACATAAGAATAAATCTGCTTTTTAACTTTTCATGCTATAGCAATGATTCCATACAAGTTATCCTAGCTACACCAAAGCTCCACTTTTCCATTTACCATTGCAAAAAACTTACTCTAATGCAATACAATATAACTTACAAAGCCGTTGAACTGAGACCAATGTAGGTCAAAGGACAGCAAGAACCTCTTCATTCTCATTAAACTGTGAGTTACAGAAATGATGTCCTCAAGCACTGCAGCAAATACCCACTTGTAAACTCATTTCTACTCTTTCTTCCTGGGTTTACACATTTTCCACTCAGAGGAATTGCAGATACATCATCTACTGTGCAATTTTGAAACACATTTGGAAGGCAGCCTGTTAAATCTCATTCTTTAAATGCTCATTTGAGACTTATTTTTGCACTGTTGACAAATCAGCGTGACCATTTCATAGATGTATTCTTTTCTCCCACGCCTTTTTGAGTGGCAGTTAAGGGCAGGAAACCAGAGAAAAACTCTGCAAACTGTTCACTAGAAATCTGACACAAAAGGCTTGAGCAATGCTGCAAAAAAATTCCTGCTCAACACATGCCCTGAGTCCATCACCTAAAGGAGAACATGGCAAGTGTGGCACCTATGAACACTCATGCAAGTTTTCTGTGCATTCTGTCAATACCTGTGTTCTGAAATCAACAGAAAAACTGTACACCTTATGTCACCTGGGTATGTTGGACACCCTCAGAGGACACGTATGCTTCAGAAGTGCTCTGTGAGACATGACATACTGCTCATCTCCACCAAAAATGCAAGCTTAAAACAGACTGGCATTGCTCTTTATTGAGCTGGTTCATTCGAGTAAATGAACTCTTATCACAAAGTCATAGGGCAGCAAAATTATTGTAGATTTTAATGAAGTATTATCCTACAGGGCAAAACACAAGTCAAGGAGTTTGCATGACAGGACTATTGCTTCTGCCAGCAGAGAATTAATAAAAAACTTCTTCATGAGGAAAGGAAACCTATTCTGGGCACCTATAGCTAAAATCACCACTTGAAAAAGCACTCAATTGAACATATAGCTTCCTCAAGGAACAGAGAGCATCTCAGATCACAGTGTTACTTTTGATAGTTTCAGACAAGGTTCCTGATATTCCAATATTCTTTATCTAAACTACATGGAAAGAAACCAGCACTTGCATTTGACTGCCATTTTTGTATATGAGCCAAAAGCACACAAAAAATAAGCACTCAAATTTTCAAGTTCATAGCTGGGTTTTTTCTCACAGTCTACCTCTAGCTTGAATCTTAGTTAAAATTATTTAGAATAACCTGGGTCAGAGTGTCAAGTCACTCTGGGATGGCTTTCACAGAAGTACCACACTCGCCTCTTCTTCAGCAACACCAAAGACTGATTTAGGATAAGGTTTTCAAAACACTGTTGAATGCTTGTGGTTTCAGAACAAGAACCAAGTTTGATTTCACAGATGCAAACCAGCCTAAATTACAAAGGGGTCAGTTGCTGCCTGGGGCTCAGCACCTCTGACAAAGGTGACTCAGAACAGCACCAATTACACAGAACATTTGTACAGACCTAGAAGACATTGCCATCATTAAGCAGCACCACGCTGAAATAACAAAGGTATTTTTTAAGTCTGGCAATGTACAGATAGCTCTCTGTAACCTGGAGCTGTACAATGCA
This sequence comes from Ceyx melanurus, assembly GCA_024611195.1. NCBI lineage: Eukaryota > Metazoa > Chordata > Aves > Coraciiformes > Alcedinidae > Ceyx > Ceyx melanurus. Next base: position 15,751 of record JANHGL010005483.1, on the reverse strand, counting down.
GGTAAATGTTCTATATTCGGAAGCCAGTCTCTTTAAGATAATTAACTTGCAGAAAGTTAGGTACATAAAGAAGATTAACCTATCTAGAAAAAAGATTTTATGTAACAAATCTTCAGGCAACTTGAACTGAAAGATAAACTTTTCCTAAAGAATTCCCAGTGAAGTGGAAAAAAGTATTTCCAACATACTGTAAATTTTTAATATATATTCCAACCTCTATCTTTCAACAACTGAGCTGGGAAATAAAAACTTAAATGTTGTCTGTAACAAGAGAGCTTTTGTGTACTTTGCTCTAACAGTTGCAAGTGTTACTTTGGTAGAAAGTGTTCCTAGCTCTGATATACTCAGTCTCTAATACGTGAAAAAATTCTCCACTACAACTAGAGCAATAATTGTTATAGACATTGGGGTGCAAAAGGCAGAGATTCCATTTCTCAGCATTGATGTCAAGTCCACGTGTAATGCCTCATCTTCCCTTGAGTGCTGATGCCAAATAATGACTAGTTCTAATATCAGAAAAACAGGGCCATACGGTTCAAACTGTGCTGCAATAGTTAATATCTGAAATACAGATAATGCTCCCTACCTGCTCAGGGTCTAATTAATAGAAGAAACTTTAGAGAATTAGATAAGAAACTGATGAGGAAAGGAGATTTAAAGATGCTTCCAGATGTCCTGCAGAGGAAAGGGTGTCTTAGAAAAAACTGCAATCATTGTAATAGGCAAATGTGTTGCAGGGGCCTCACACTGGCCTCTTCACTCTTCAGTGCGAAGGTAGAAGGCTGGATCTATAGAAATTGAGAAGTACCAGAGACTTCTTGTTACCAAAAAGAAACACCCTTACATAACAACATTCACTGCATTGCATCAATTAACTCAGTTAACACTGGATTAATAAAGAACATTAATACTTAACACTTCCACAGACATGCCAACTAGAGTAACTGTTTTGGGGTTTGGGTTTTTTGGGTACCAATTAGTGAGAACACGGAACAGAAATCTTGAGAGAGGGAAGCCTTTAAAGATTAGCAAAATTAACACATCAGCTGAGTAATGTGCATTATATGCCATTCCTATTGACTTAGCAAGCTGCCAATTGGAATGATACAGAACTGCTATAGAACATCTTGCCTCAGTCTTCACTGGTGACCACTCAGACCACACAAGTGCTCTCACCACAAAAAGGGCTTCTGAACATCAGGAACTTCCCCACACACACACATTTCCAGGGCTTACCAAGACCTTTGTTTAGGTCTATGGGGTGAAAGACAGCACACAGAAGTTTAAGCAACAATTTAAAGTGACAGCACTGCCAGAAATTCATCAGTTTATATCAAATGCTCAAGGATTTCTCCATTTAGTAATAAACTTTCACTTAAGTGAAAGAATTGACGCAGGATTTTGCAAACCTGCAGAAAACAGTCAAATGTCGTTGCCCACAGTAATTCTATCTCAACCATCAATTTGATATTCAAGCACAGCAAGCACAGTATTGTCCCTCCCTACAATCTTTCTTGTTTGCCAAGTGATGTACCCACCATGGACCACTGAGTGGAGCTGAGATTCAGTGCTGGGCAGATCAGATTCCTTCCAGCTCAAAGTCTTACATGAGTAAAGAAGATGACATTCTCAAATACCTCATTGAATCTGATCCTACACATTTTTCTCCTATCAACAAAGGAAGTTAATTTTCTGGCAAAGACTATGGAAATTCCAACACAGAAAAAGCTAATGAGAAAAATTTATTGCAGTAGAATTTATCACAGGACTTAACATTTCCCAAGATGAGTCATGGACTGAAAGATTACAGCCAAATTTTACATTTGTATTATGTAAAGCTATACATCAAGGAAAATTGCCTTCTTTTTGACAGATTTCACAGCAAACAGCATTGCACTGGCGTGTTTCAAACTATCTAGACTTCAGGATGGGCTAAACCCCTGTGATATGTGATAATGAAGGGATTTGAAACTAGCACTTCAGCATGTGCAGCACCTCTTCCAGCACCACTGTATGCCTAGCTGCCTCCTACACTATATGACCATTGCATTGCAGCTGCTCAGCAGCTGGCAGATACACTCTTGGAGCAAGTCACTGACACAGGAGAACAAATAAACTGGAGGGAGAAGAAAGTTTCAGCCTTGTGTAAAAGGCTCATGAAGGCTGTGAGGGCTGCATGTTGAATGATGTACAACACACCCTTCCACAATAGTTTGTGCTTAGTGACTTGTGACAAAAATAATTCAATCTAGAGTAGAGTAAATGACTCATTCATCTTTCCTAGCTGCCCCTAAACTGGGGAGCTTGTAGTACTGGACATGCAGTGTTCAGTGTATTTCAGTGGGAAATCTAGGGTTCAGAGCACACAGACATGCCAAGGGCATTACATAAGTTACCTGTGCTGACCCTACTGTATCCTGTGCAGCATAAAATCCTCCTTTACCTCACCTCAATACTTAAGCCAGTCAGTAGAAATATTTTTGCTGGAGATTGTTACTTAGTCATGTGATTAAAAAATTACCATCTATAAATCAAAGTGCTTCCCATCCCCTCCAGCAAGTAGAGTTATCGTCCCTTTTGCAGCTGGGTTTCTTGGGGAAAGGACACTGTCCAGAGGCAGAAGACAGATTGTGTGGCAGCACCAAGAAAATAACCACGTCTTTCATCACATCCCTCTATCCAGGGTGTCAACTGAAGCAATGGGGAGATGACAAATCTGAAAAAGCTTCTGAGGCCTTCCTATTTTTATTTTGTGAACAGAAAAGGTTTGGGGTTGGGTTTTGTATTTTATTACAATGTGCTTTTACTAAGAATATATCAGGGATGCTCACTTAGTTGGACAGAAAAGAAAGACGAGTCAACCCACAAAGTTATCTGGATGCTTTACAAGTTGAACCAAGCCAGATCTTCCCTTTAGTCTCATTCTCCAAAACTATGGCAACACATTTTCAGCTGGGAGCTTTATATAGAAATGAAGTGTTTCTCTCCAATATAGTATAAAAGAACCCTGCATGTTTTCTGGGTAGTATAAAATACAGTAAGTGTTCTTTAAATGTAAAACACTCCAGGCCTGTTCCATTTTACAGACCTAGAAGGCAAAGGGATATGAACATGGCACTACCATGCACCCATCTGGTTCACTGGCCAAATGTAACTGATAAAATGTGAAGTGACAACATCTACCTTCACACCCACAAAAAAGGTCAGTGTCAATCAAAGTAAAGTCTTGGTTTAACTGGCAAAACACACGAGAAACCTTCCAATTAGGTCACAGAAGCTAAACTAACATGATTAAAAATCAGCTCTTTCCAAACAACCACGTATGGTGGCCACTGTAAGACTTTGTGTTCAAAACATGAGCAAGGACTGAAATTCAGTCAAAACAAATGCAAACAAGAACTCCTAGTTTCATGAAAAGTTTAAAGGAGGCATTGTTTCCTCTCCAAATAGGAAGAAAGAGCAGAGTTGCACAAGTGCTACAAAAACATTTAAACTTTCATAATATCATTACAAACGATTGACATTAATAATAAAAGAAATAATACCAAATAGCCAACCAGAAAACTTCTGCCTATAGACATAAGCAAAATGTTTCCACATCTGACTGCTCAAACCTCCCATTTAATCACCCACCTATATTAACTGAAAAAAAAAAAAAAAAGCCTTAGAATACAGTCATTATGGAGCATAGTAAGTGAAGCACATTCATCTGGGGGCAGTGGGGGGAATGTCTTTCACTGGCCATTTTGTCATCTTCTGCCATTTGATGTCATTAAGAAATAAGACACAGCACCTTCAGGCTGATTCATTTCTCACCAAAACAGACTCTGCCCTGCATCATCATTTCCATTGCATTAGTATCATTGCCTATCATTTTTCACCTGTAACCTGTGTGTCCTGCTATGGAAGTCACTCTACATCTCCAGTGGTCTAGATTTAGGACAAGTCAAAGTTGGTGGCTATTTCAGGTAAGTACTTAAGAGAGTTTTGCTACAACTATGAGTAATGTTCTCTCAGCTTCTACTTTATCTTGGTATCATAACTAAAGCCAGAAATACAGCAATACAGAAATTATATATCACAGAATAGAACACTTCAAATAAAACATCAGTTTAGATTTATGCTCAGAGTTTAAACAACTTATTTGAAATGCCCAAAGTCATTATTTATTTTGAAGATAACTCAGTTTACATAACAATAGTAATTCATGTTTCCCCAGCAGCAGGGAACTATAAAACAAGTAATCTTACCAAATTATAGCAGAGAAAGGGGGAAATCTTTAGATGGAAAGTAGAGGGGAGGTTGGGCAATATCCAAAACACGCTGTACCCTGTGCTCACCTGGCAGAAGCTCTGCACTGGACCACGACACCAAAGAAAACCACAGGGGCATTTCACCATCTTTTGCCAAGGTGCTTCTTAGCATCACATGCACAGCCTCTGGCTGCTGTTTTGCCTTTCTTCCTGCCCATATTCTTTCAAATGTCTGATGGACAGACAGTGTTTGTGTGCCTGCAGTGCACAGAGAGCCTGCTAAGTGTGCTATGTGTATACAAACACCAACCTGTTAGTATTCCAGTGGACATTTTCAGATGAGTGTGCAAGTCAGATGATGCTTCTAAAAATACCTCTATAGTTCTAAGTACACACTGAATGCATCAAATTGAAGTCTGATTTATCCAACAGTATTACCACAGTCAGCACATCTACTCAATTAAAAATTCAGCTCATACATAAATCACTGTCAATAATATGGATGTCCTCCATAGCTTAAGCAGTTCATTAATTACTATCAAGGCAAATGATTGTTACATAAGGCATGGGCTTATGGTAACCATTGACCCCATCAAGACTTCTCAGTTTGGTTTTCAAACACTTCAGATTACAAAAGGAGTGCTCGTCCTGTGATCACGTATTAATCACACACCCATTAAAAAGAGATTAGCTTTCTATCAGGAAGATTTAGCACAATATGGGCAGTAAACAGGCCTTGTATTGCTTATCTACATCATCAGTACTTACTACCAAAGGCATATTGTGATCTGCATCCCAGTTACACAGTCCAGTTGGGTTATCACTTATTACTACAGAAAGTGTTCCATGAAACACTAAAAAATGGAGCTCAATGTTAGTATAGCAACAGTAAAGACATACAAATTCTCTTACTGTTGTTACCCATCTTTCTAATGTATTCACAGGGCAAAAAGGAGAGACTAAGCCTTTCTCTGAGAGATGTGCTGGCTGTAGCACACCTTCAGATAAATGGAAACTAACCCAAAGAACAGGCAGATAACTACAGGGCGTGTGGAACTGCCTGCTGACTGCACAGTATCTTTTCAGGCAGAAAAAAATAAAGATTATAATCTCCCTATTCAGCACTCAAGTTGTTTTGCAGCTAAGCACAGATCTGAACTGGACAGGAGAGCATCAAAGCCTAACCAGCCCCACAAGGCTGATGATCCCAGCTCTAGGGGTGCACCACCCACTCAAAGGGGTCACCTTGCTCTGCCTGGCTTTTTGAACAGAGCTTTCTGCAGCAGCTTTTCTGCCAGTCAGCAATTTGAATTCATTTCAGGCAAAGAAACCATTTGGGAAACTAATTTTTTTTCCTCCTCAGCCAATCCAGTCTGGTATACTGTCAATGAGATGTCAAACTGGCACCCCACAAGAGCTTATCTCAGTTATTTGCTAACAGGATTCTGTTCATAAGCCTCACAAGAGTCCATATGATTTATTTTACTGTATTGGGTTACAAAAATAAATAAATAATCTGTTATCTCTAATGCAGTCTCTCTCAAATAGAGTAAACAACCCCAACAGCATAAGCAAAAAAGAGAGGAGCTTCTTTTTTTTCTAAAAATCAAACTGAATCAACATCTTTTTTTCCATAAACAGACTCAGTACTCGAAGGTAAGTATTTCTAGGAAGCATTACAGAGCCACTGTGTTGCTAAGCCTTTAGGTAGTAGCACTAGAAGGAAAGATATGAGCAGGTGCCTGCTGCAGATGGATACCCACAGCTGGCAGCATTCTCAAGAAGAAGAGAATGAGATGGCAGAGTTAATGAGGAGCAAGATCCATCACAACACAAGCACAAAACCTGGAGTCACCACCCTCTGTGCTGTGCAAACACTGGATTAAACAAGAGTGGCTATAAATAGCAAACAACTGCCCACACCTTAGTCACTGCAGCAGGGATTTAGCAGCAGGAAGGCAGGAGCCACTGAGAGGACAGCAAGATGGAAGCTAAACAGAAGCTTTACAGAAACAGGCACAACAGGGTCTGATCCAGCTCCCAATCCTTCAGCTGAACAGTTTGCAGAGCCCTTAGCTCCTGGACAACTCTCAACTGCTTGGCACATCGTTAGGGGGACAAATCTGTGTGTCTCACAGGTGCAAGAAAGATGTGTTACCATGTTAGATTTCAAATTTCTGTATATAATGTGTGTTTTGCTAGGAAAGCAAAACAATAACATTCAAGAAATTATCTTTTATATTGCCAGATTTTTTTCAAAAAAAGTTTTAATGACTTCAAGTCTCTATTGTCCATTTGGAAACAGGGCCAAGTAAAAAAGCAGAGTTTCAAAGAGTCATTCTGTTCATCAGGAACCTGTTTTGATTGGAAAACTGTCCAGAAAACCTGCCATTCCTGCTGTTCAAGAAAGGTGGAAAATCCCATTCCTTTATTATTTATCCAGCAATAAAGTGAATTAACCTGATAAAGAGAGACAGTAAATGAGCAGGAAATTTCATTTTGAGCAGGTAACAGATACTATATTTAATTTCAAAGTCCATGATCCATGCTTTCATTTACTTTTTAAAACCCCAGAGAAAAAAGTATACCTGTTAAAAAAAAAATAAAATCCATCAGGACACAAGAACTAACTGGATATTTCTAGAGAGAGCAATCTCTGTTCTGTTGGAGAAGAACAATCACCACATCCCCTAGTTCTTTGCCAACAACACAGCCCTGTGAATGACTGTGATTTGTAGAGGCAATGAGGTAACCTACCATCAAGAACAAGAACTACAACTGTTCTCCTGCCACATCAGAAGTGCCACTGAATGGCCTTTTGGTGATTTAGTCAGACATCCAGTATGTGTGCTCATAAATTGCGACAAATGATTCTACTTACAAGATAAAAATAAGAATATTGAATTAACATCTGTCTATCCCAAATGTGCCATCACCTCCCAGCAAAAATTCAAGAGAAATGTATTCCAAGAATGATTTAACAGAAATCTGTTCCAGTTATGAAATTATTTTCAGAGAATATGGCACATGGAGCAAGAGCAACTACTGCTAAAAATTTATAGAATAGATTAAGAAAAATTTTCAGCCCAATATGAACATGACAGATTTCTAGCATGTGCTAAAAATTTATAGAATAGATTAAGAAAAATTTTCAGCCCAATATGAACATGACAGATTTCTAGCATGTGCTAGG